>JAMKCH010009096.1:0-29812 GCA_023653785.1 Ophioderma brevispina
TCGAATATGTTGTTAGGCATTTCAATATGCCAAACTAGGGTTTCGAAAAAAAAATGGGGTGCATGCTTTCTAGAAATGTCCTATTGTCTTTTAAAATAAAATAAAATGATATTGTACGTAGCCATAATTTCATAGGAAGCCAAAATGAAATTCATGCTCTACTTACACACATGTTACACTAGAAAAACTATGATTATGATTGAAGCTCTAGAGGCAAATAAAAACAGGTAAACACCAAATTAAATATGTTATAAAGAAAACGGCACAAAAAAGATCAAATAACAAGCAAGTTTCGGTTCGATGGTGCAACATAAAAAATACTGAACATATTATGGCAGAAGCACACGATAAACAAATGAAGGAAGGAATAAATAAAATAAGAGTAGATCAAAACATGCCATGAAACATAAGATCAAATAAGTCAAATTCAAAAATTACTCTCAAAACACAAAGATGCAACGATTTTAATAGTTCTAAATAATATGTATGCGAAATACTTCGTCATACAACAACATAATAAAAAGGTTTACGACATTCTTGTGAATTCATAACTTACACTAGAAAAAATGAACAACAACACACAACTAAAAAGGAACAACCAAAAAATTAACTCGTTCTGATGAGCGCTATGATATGTTATTTCAGTGATTTTTATCTAACGCAAATCTATTCCTAAATCGTGCCATATCGTAATACCTGCTTTGTATTTTTACTGCATGTTTGCGGAGAGAGAATGGACGAGATGCATCCCTAAACACGCCAATTCGGTAAAACCGAGAGAAAGCCAGTCTCTTTTCTGAGTTACGAATGGCGTGTTATTGTACTTTCGCTCCATTCGTGCCAAAAATAATGGAGCGAAAAAAAAAACAGTAGGGGGACGTCACATATGTGTAGTTAAAAGACATATTTCTTATTCTAGAACCGATGGAGCTGATATTGCAAAACCAACTCTATACATGGGGCGGATTAGAGGGGGGCGCACCCGGGGCGCCCCCACTCATTTTTGCCAGAGCACAGGGCGCAGCCGCGCCGCATGAGGCCCACCGCGGCGACTGTCGCGGCGCACAACACTAAATCACCACGCACTTCATGTAATCGTTTTACTTCCGGTAAAAAAAACACAGCTAATTTTGAGATTGCCTTTAAGGTCCTGTACGCTCCTTAAAGATCTGTAGGGCCTATATGTTTCAAATAAAAGGCATACACAGTGTCTTTAAACATGCGATTTACGATGCAAATGAAAATTGATTTCACGGAGAAGTAGGCCCTCGAGTGTATGAGATGGCGTGTCCGTAAATGCGTTTTGCAGGCTGAAAAACGGGTGTAAAATGGCACGGTCGCTATTTAGGGGCTCGTATCGGAAAAACGAATCGCAAGACCCCCCATACATTGAAACATATGTAAAGTTTCATCGACAATTTTGCAAGCCAATGATATATAACTTGTTCAATTTTGCCCCGCTTGAGTTCAAAATCTCGCTTTCAAAACAGGTATGTTTGCGTGTATTTCACAATGGTGCAGTTATTTACTGGTGTTCGCCCTGTAGATGTATAAAAATGACCCTTTTTTGCGCACACGCACAGGGCACACCTGTAGATCTCTTAGAATGAACGGTACAAGGCGTTCGGCGCCGTGTAGATCTAGCTTTGTGGGCGCCGCGGACACACAGTATGACACTATATGCTACTCCCCCCTTCAATCTCTTTGATATCTTAGAATGACGGTACAAGGCGTCGTGGCGCCGTGTATTATAGCTTTGTGGGCGCCCAGCAGACACAGTATGACACTATATGCTACTCCACCCTTCAGGCAATTTCGATCCGTCTGGAAAAAATTGGTCCTATAATCTACTATAACCGGAGTGCGTAGCGAGCCGGAAATTTGGCGCCCCCTC
Source organism: Ophioderma brevispina (assembly GCA_023653785.1). Lineage (NCBI taxonomy): Eukaryota > Metazoa > Echinodermata > Ophiuroidea > Amphilepidida > Ophiodermatidae > Ophioderma > Ophioderma brevispina. Next base: position 1,895 of record JAMKCH010009096.1, read on the forward strand.
TATTGAGAAATCCTGGATCCCCCCTGTCTATTGCAAGGGTTTATATTGATTAACGGAAGAGGACAGTTAAGTAAAGAGTACTGGAACACCCACGAACCTGGTGTGAAAGCAGATATAGTCCGGTAAGAGCCATAGCCCGGGCCTCCATAGCCGATAACGGATAAAAGCGTGAAACTAATGTTTGCGTAAAGGGTCCCAACTTAATCGATTGCCCTATTGTTTTCACCATTGTTTCCCAGGACTAAGAGTACGGCCGAACCGTACCATGGTTTTACTTCTACACCGGCCCGCCGCTATTTTTTTAGGATAACCAACCCCAGTATAGAATGAGGTGACATCAATGTTTTAACAAACATAATTTAGCGCCTGGTCTACTGACTGTTATAAGGTGAGAAGAATTGTCGTTACAAACAAGCATCCCGAGCCTAATCACCCTGATTTAGCGGAATTTTAAAAGCAACCCTGCGGTGCCTACGCATACTGCCGAGCAGTGCTTTGTTCGTTGCCCGGCGTTGAGGTCACATTCGCCACCTCATCTATACTACATATACTGATTATAGTGGGTGAGCCAGTCATGTTGGTCGGTAACCCACTTGGGGGGTGCGGGGGGGGCAAGAGGCATTTAATACGCAGGCTAACCATCATACTATGACGGGGTTCACACTGAAAAGGGTGTGATGATGGCCATCTGTAAGGGTAGCTTAAACGAGCTAGGGCTCGCAAAAAATTATACAGTGGTCAAAATTCAAAAGTGTTTCAAATGTTGTCGATTGCATACCAAAGTTTCGTATGATCAGAAGGATTAAAAAAAGCTATAGTTTATGCTAGCTCTGACTTACCGTTGTAAGGAGTATCAGCTGAAACCGTTATTGTATGTCAGGTTAAATTTAAGCTTCTACCGGTGTCAAATACTAACAATGCTAACAACTTCATTTAAATGGGTCTCATTTGTTTGTAATGTTATTACATACAATAAGGAAATTTTAATCCTTGTCGATCATAACGAAACTTTTTGGTATGCAATTCAACAACATTGGACACTTTTTGAATTTTTGACCCCTTGTAAATCTTTTGCGAGCCCCTAGATCGGCTTAAGCTACCCCTCAGAATGACCATCAACCTTTTCGTGTATGTCATAGGATGAGGTAGCCCCGTTATAAATGCCTCTTTCTTGCCCCCCCAGGTGATACCCAATACAGCTATTTCATATGGTCTGGCTCACATCCACTATTTTAATAATGCCGATCAACAGCCACCGAAATAACGTTTGCCACCGGGCTTAAATTCTTCGTGTATAGTCTCCCTCGCGAGGTTTCGCGAGGTACCGACCCATATTACAACATTTCTTATTAATATTTTAAATAAAAATCACCGTAAACTTTGCATCTTCTATTAAAAACTAATATGAAACTAGTTTCCTTGTTTGTGCGCGTCTAACCTCCATCACAACCTCCTCAACATATTTATCGTGTTTTTACTGCGAGAGACTATACACGAATAATTCGAGCCGTGGCAAGCGTCCTTTGGTGGCTGCTGCTCGTTTTGCGAAATTCAACATAATAATCTGCTAGGAACCATAACGATCAGTCCTACCTAACAAAGTTCAATACAGAAAAAAAAAACTTTTACGATAGTAAATTAGGTTTCATCTTCATTTGTGAACCATACGATGCTGAGTTAACATGGTATTTTATAATATGTACTCTAATACCTGTTTTCTTTATTCATTGCGAGTAATGATGCCCTTAAAGCACTATGAGCGGATTTTTTCAAAAGTACTTTTTTATATATCGAAGTCCATTTTTTTGGCACCGTTTGGAATTGGAATTGTATTAAAGACCCCTGGGAATGGCTAGCGGCAGACGTTGTGCTTGTAAGTAGTGACGATTTTTTTATGCTTTTGGTTTACTGATAAAAGTCGGATTCCGATTTTTATTAGTAACCAGAGCAGACGTAAATGGCATCTTCAAGACTACTTAAAATAATTTAGCGTCTGCTTTTGAATTAAAAAAAATGACTGATGGTGGCTTTAACCCTAAAAGTCCCGGGGGCGGATTCCGCCCCTCGACATTTTTGTTCGATCGTTTGTCACAGACCAGGGGTTTTAAGTAAAAAGTCACTTCCGTTTCCTCTTGTGTCACACAGCATCACAATGGCTACAAAATTTTGCATAATAGAGAAAAACCATTCAAGTCTCAAAACCTGTCCAAAATATCTCCATTACACAGTGCGATCATTATCCTCAAATGCAGCTAGAGAAATTCCATTATTAACTTCTAGCCAATCAATCCATTTAATTGATGAATCTGAAAAGCTAACATAAAAAGAGAGTAAACAATCCTCTCAAAATTGGCCAATATATTTTCCCCACAAATTTATTTCGATCAATCATTCATTTCCAATAATCACTACAACACACTTTAATTAGTTCAAATCTGAAAATAACTGCACAGTACAAACTTCACTCAATGGATCGAGCAATTTCATCCCACACCATTGCATTGGCAAATTTCAAAACAATCAATCTTTGTCCAAATAACCAAACCAATAGTGTAATTGACCAAATTTACTAGTCTTAAAACCAGCAAAATAACAATTCCCTCACTCAAAATAGATTGATCGGTGTATTCCAATTCCAATTTCCAATTTTCCGAAAGCAACACCTTCTTAAAATAAAATGCTGATTCGTTGAATTACCCCACACTTCCAATAACTTCAAATTTTAAAAAACTTCCTTTCAATACAAATACCATAACCACTAAAATTCCCAATCGGGACAACAACGAACCAAGTTTAATAAGGTTGCCTGAAGGAAGATCAAACACCCATTAGAAATTATGCAGTTAACCAAAATACCGGTGTGGCAAATCTAAAATCAGATCGTACAAGCCTTGGTAAAAACGGCTTTCCTTTCACATTCAATCATTCACAATTTTCAATAACTATTGCTCAAACCACTTTTGTTCACAAATTAATTTTTGCACACAATTGCAACCATATAACTTGTTTACATTGCATTTCTCAAAAGGGCATCGTGAAATTCAGATCGTTGTACAAAACAACTCCTTTCAAAGTCAATCATTTACAATTTTTCCATTATCCACTGTTTGCTCAAACGCACTTGTTCACATATTTGTTTTGCGCAGATTGTAACCATAACTTGTTTACATTGCCTTACTCAAAAGCAGTGGTGTCAAATCCAAAATTCAAATCGTTGGCACGAAACAAACTTTCCTTCAAATTCAATAATCACAATTCAATTATCACCAACTGTTGCTCAAACCACTTTTGTTCACAATTCATTTTTTGCACAAATTGGCAACCATAACTCGTTTACATTTCATTACTCATTTTGAAGCCAGATTCAATTTTACAAAAGTCGAAAAACTGCGACTAGCCATTCACGCAAAACTGCCTTCTTACTTGACCAAAAAGTCTTAAATTTGGCGGATCACCCGCCAAATTAACTGTCCAACCTGACCAGCCTTTTCACACGACAAGCATTCAAATTCAAATCCCAACCTAACCTGCAAACACTTTCCCCTGGAAAAGGCCCTTTTCAATGAAGCCTAAATTTAACCACCCAATTTCAATTCCCCACTCGCAAACCTTTAAGTCTTTGTAACTGTAATTAGTTTCTTTACAAAATCGCTTTCAATCGATTTGCACCTAATCGGTAGTTTCCATACCATTTTCACACTTTCCTCCGCATAACCCTATCATGCACACCTGAAAACACCGTTCAGTGTAAATTTGATTGCTTGTTTATGCTTGAGGACCTCGCTAAGGAGCACTCACCTTGAAAGCCAGCTGCATTTTAACATCTAAACACCAAGTTTACTATTTGAATCTTGGGCTCAATTTGTAGCCCAGCCAAATTACATGTACAATAATACATCTTCTAACTTCATAAAATTGTTCACACAAACAAAATTCAGAAGGAACCTCTATTCGTCACCACAGGAAGTGACCACGTAAATAGTGCAATTTTAGGGAGCTCCAAAAATCAGTGCTAAATATTGAGGGTGCAACATTTGGAAGACACTTACCAAATTCCTCAATTTCAGATGAGAAGCAAACTTCCACACCAAAGATTCCCATGTGGTCCGAAACAAAGCTTTCACCAGTCAAACAAATCATATTCACAAAATATTCAAACCTTTCCATGGGACCCTTGTGCACTTCCAATTTCTTACAAACTAACAGACTACTGTAGGTTCAACATTCTTAAAACATAACTAAATTCAAAAATACACAGAAAATTAAACTTGATGTTATGCTACAATTTCCATGCATCAAATCGAACGCCAGTTCTCTAATTCCCTAGTTTAACTATGGATGGTGAGAAGGGGCAATCAGTGGAGCATAATTAAAGACTACATCGACACTTACCAACATACTTTAGCAAACATAGCGTCAAACAATTGAAGACGCCATTATTTTTTCTTGAAGCCTAAATTTTTGGTTTGCCAGCGTTAGCTAGCACCACCATTATACACTGTTTACACGCAAAAGCCAACTCAAGGGAAGGCCGAAATCCTGTACCATTTCATAAAAATTCCTATATTATAAATATGAAACGACAAAAACCAAGTCCAGAATTTTAAAACGTGTCCACGAAAAGCCTCACAAAACGCAGAGAAGCAGACGTGTTTACGACATGCTTCCCAACTCCAGAGTGCCAAATTTCCACATGAAATTCGTCAGCTAGCCAAGACCCACAAAAGATTAGGCAAATTGGCCCAGTTTCCTTGACAGCGCATTTTCGTTACATTCATAAACAAATTATACAAAGATCAAAACAAGAATTTCACAAAAGATAGCTTGGCCAGAGCTAACAGAATTCAACAGCAACAACAAACATAACAGCTGTCCGGACATCGCATGCATTCTCAAGGAAAGAGGGCGCCAGACCAGAATTCTTACAGTGGGTTCTATTCTGGCTCAGAGGGAACTGGACACAAAATACTGGCAACACTTCAATTTGCCATTTAATTAATTCCACATTCGTGACAGTATCTCACCTTTTTGTTATTTTTTCACGCCGAAACTAAATGACTTCTTTCTTTGAAGCTTTGCGCTCGATTGAAGACCATTTGAAGAAAATCGGACCTACGGTTATGACGCGGCGTTACGTAATCGCGAACTGCGTGCGAAGTAAAGCTATTTCCCATTGAAATTACATGGAACAGCATGTGTGCGCATACTTTGACACACATCATGGCCAAAAAATCCAACTTTTGCTTGAATAAATGGCGAAAAACCATGAATTTTGGGATTTTTTTAGATTTTTCGCATTTTTGCATGACGTCATGTTTGACGTCACTGTGACGTCATACAAGGTATGTTTGAAAAAAAAAAAAAAAAAAAAAAAAAAAAAAAAAAAAAAAAAAAAAAAAAAAAAAAAAAAAAAAAAAAAAAAAAAAAAAAAAAAAAAAAAACTGCTCTTGTAGGGTTAAGCGCTATAGGCCATAGATCATTAGTTATAACCTTGAAATAGCTGATAACAAGCTGAATTTTTCAGGATGGGTCCAGGAATATGAGTAGAATAACATACTAAAAGTCCCCAAAATCCCCCTGGAGCTCTCTTCAAAATCCAAGATGGCGTCCAAAATGGCCGCCATTTTCTATTTTTTATCATAACTTTGCAACCAGACAAGTTGTAAACACAAATAAAGTGTCTATATGTTTTAAGGCACGAAGAATCTAATAAAGTCAATATTTTGAGAGTTAAAACCTCACAAGTATCCTAAACTAAGATGGCGTCCAAAATGGCCGCCGTTTCCTGATTGAATCATAGCTTCATGAGCCGGCAAGTTAGAAGTACAAATTAAGTGCCTAAACATTACGTTTTAAGGCACAAAGAATCTATAATAGAAGCACCATTTAGAGTGTCAAAAACTCATAAGTAGCCACATCAAGATGGCTTAAAAACTTGTTCACCTTATTATGGCATCATATGCGGGCAAAAATAGAGTTTCGGTACAATATCATCAACATCGTCATTTGGTGCAGCATCTTCAACACTAAGTCCACTTATGTTGGCACAATCATCATCATTGACATTTAATAGTGTCGGTGCAGTGATGTTGCAAAAGTTAACCACAGATTTACTGTAAATAGAGGTTGTAAAAGAATCCAAGGCGTTTATTGCAACTACGCGTCCTGCATGATGCTACAATCAATCAGGTTTGCAGGAGCTATGCCAGAAAGAATTGGAAGAGATTTAAGGAGTTGGCAAAAGGCAGCCACTACCAAGTCTCATTGCATCATTCAAAGCGACGTTAATCTGGTGTGAGTGTACACTATGACTCCACACAAAGTGAATCAGCAGATGGAGTATGCCAAACAACAGTTGTAAAGTGTCAAAAGATGCAACAATCCATAACTTGCGAGCCTTATGAGGAGATTGGCAGCGACTGCCTTGGTGTGCTGATAGAAAGTAAGACTGCGGTCCCTTATGACGCCAAGGTACTTTGATGTGGGCTCGTGGGACAGTGGTCTCATCTAGAGTATGTTAAGTCTTTTTGCGCTGGATTTGCAAGGTTGGAAAACAGATATGACGGTCTTGGGTGGCTGACGGTCAAGTGGTGAATTGGAATACAGTGAATTAGTCTTTCTGCCAACACAGTCAAATGCCCAAAGTAATCAGCAGCTATTTTAGTGCCGTATCATCTGCGTAGGAAGTACTTCGAATAATCGCCTTTGCAGTGGCGTGGCCGGGTTTTGATATGGGGAGGGGTGCAGTGTCGCATCTCAACCGACACAAAACGTGGTGGGGTTCCAGGGGGCGAAGCCCTAGAACCAATTTTCTGTTTTATGTTTTAAATGTCGTCTGAGGCCATCCTTGCACGTTTTGTAAAATTTCTTGTCGCATGCTGACCATGAACTTTACACCGGCAATCCGGCCTCCAAGCGTCATGACCTGCATTTTTTCAAGGGACCCCCCCGGTTACAGCCACTTTCCATTTGGATACGAGATGTAAGTGTTGAAAAGACTGGGTGCAAGGACAGAACCTTGTGAGATACCATTCCGAAGTTTGCAATTTCTACTGCATTGCCATCCGATGCCGCCAGGACGAAGATCTGCAGGTGTGGATAAGCAGCATTATGGAACTTGACAACATTGACATCAGGGAAGACTTGAGTAGCTTGAGGTAGAGAGATTGTTTGCACAGACTATATACGCAGCAGTAGATCTATGAAGACTATTCAAAACTTTCGATTCTTCGGAAGGCGGTCTCGATGTTCATAATTAGGTCTTGCTATTGATACGGATTGTTAATTACATTTTACTCGTTGAACTCCAGCTTGGATGCCGGGTAGATTTGCTCGTACCGTATCATTGATTCCAACAGAGTGATCGTTCTCCCCCCCCCCCAAGCAGCTTGTGAGAAGCAGGGGATAAGTCTGAAACGCTTTGGCTCATTTGCTGGTTTCTTGGGCTTCAAGATCGCAAGGAACTTTGAGGTCTTCCATCTTGAGGGGAATAAGGACCATCCCAAGCAAGTAGAGAGGAAGAGTTGGAGCCATCGCACAGCTTCAGGTGCCATATTCTTTCAAGAATTATAGGCTATTCTCTAGTAGATTTGAATCGATTAAGTAAACTGAACTCTCACATTCCCGTTTTTGTGCACTAAAAATGTCAAAACAATTACCTTGACCTGATGGTAGATAAAAGATACAGCATTCCAAACAGTCACAGTATGTGGACACTAAATGATTTCTATAGTTTCTCCGATGGCAAGCGTAATATCATGACTGTTAAAGGATTGCTGGGACAATATATACATATCTGTAGTAGATAATCGCCCGATACACCAACGTGACAAGTTAGTGTCTGTACCAATAACTGACAGCTCTTCTGACTCCGCTATAGCTAGATCTGTTGGTAACATATCTGTATCTACTTGTGCCGTTGAGGAATTCAGGAGTTGAGAATGATCTGGCCTAAGGGTTGACTGTTTGACATACTCTTCAGCTATGAGAGTGGCATTCTGGTATAGGTAAAAAAGGCCTAAGGACACTTTAAAAGTCCTCTATTGTGATATTTGCCTATGCCATCAAATGTGCCAGGTGAACTCATCGAGATGCCAAAGAAGGCTGCTTAAGTAAGAATGTGAGCACAAAGGACGAAAAAGGAAGAAGAGGCACAGTCTGAAGGCATATGTATATACCACTTTCCTTTATTATCAGGCCTATGTTGCCAAGGTAAGACATCAGGAGGCGACATTAGCCTAGATGGACATTACTTTATAGATGGTGGGGCATGCCTATCTACACTGTATTTTTCGTAACCACATCAAAGGGGAAGACAACACCCAGTGTGACGTTAATTAAAATTACTAAAATCTAATAACCGTCTTGTTTGCCTAATAAAAGTTGCTCATTCTCTTGAAAATGAATAAAATGTTCACAATATCAGGTGAACAATGGATCAAAAGATTTTCAACAATTGGGCCGGTGTAGAAGTAACCATTGTCCGGCGTACTCATAGTCCGGGAACAATGGTGAACAATAGGGCAATCTATTCAGTTGACTCTTTACGCAACATTAGTTTCACGCTTTATTCCGTTATCGTCTATGGAGCCCCGGACTATGGCTCCTACCGGACTATAGCTGCTTTCACACCGGTATAGAAGTAATTATCGTCCGGCGTACTCATATTCCGGGAACAATAGTGAACAATAGGGCAATCGATTCAGTTGACTCTTCACGCAACATTAGTTTCACGCTTTATTCCGTTATCGTCTATGGAGCCCCGGACTGTGGCTCCCGCCGGACTATATCTGCTTTTACGCCGGTTTTATTAGAATCCCTGTACATTTATTTGTATTTCTAACATTCTTGGTTGTAAAGTTAGGATAAAAGATAACAAATGGTGGTCTTTTTGACGGCATCCTGGTTTTGAATTTTGGTTACCTATTAGTTTTGGGCACTCTAGAAAATGCTTTTATTAGATTCTTTGTGCCTTAACACATAAGTTTAGACACTATTTTGTATTTCTAATTTGCATATGAAGTTATGATACAATTAGAAAATGGCGGCCATTTTGGAATCCATCTTGGTTTTGGGTACTTGTAAGTTTAGAACTCTCAAAATAATGACTTCATTAGATTCCTTGTACCTTAAAACATGTGTTTTGACACTTTATGTGTAATTCCAACTTGTCTGGTTGCAAAGATATGATAAAATTGGAAAACGGTGGCCATTTGGACCGCCATCTTGAATTTTAGAGAAAGTTCCAGGAGGATTTTTGGGGACTTTCAGTATGTTATTCTACTCATATTCCCAGACCTATCCTGAAAAAATCAGCTTGTTATGAGCTATTTCCAGGTTTTAACCTATATGATATAATAATGCTCTTGGACTATTATGATATGAGTCAGTCATGCGTGTCCTATGACCCATATGCGACCTTCAATACGGAGGGCGTAGCCTACCCATAATTTATTTTGAGGGGTATGGGGTCTGAAGCAGTGAACTTTGAAGTGATTTTTCTTAAATTTCCTAAATAGTGTTATATACATGTTACACATCATATTGTAGCCCATGTCACAAAGTTTTAAAATTCATGTAAATTTTTGCTCTGGTTGCCATGGTAACCACGTAAGGCCTCCGATTGGCTAAACACTAGAACAAACGTAACTAAATAACTAAACAAGCTACTGGGACGAAACTTGGGTGGCATGTGCAGGGGGTTAATACGCAGTGAACCATGAAGCCGGATTTTTTGATACTGTTGCCATGGCAACCGGCAGTCGACCAATCACATAATTTCATGGCGTAATTTGAATTTGAAACACAGTTTTGAAAATCGGCCTTCATGGTTCACTAGCCTTATGTGTGCTCAATATGTGTGCCAAATTTCATGTGCATAGCATGTAGCGTTCTCTAGTTACGTTCGTTTTCGTTTTGGTTGTTTGCGTATTTTAATGAAACGAGTTATAGACCTCGAAACATTTAGACAAAATTGAGGGCGCTTTTGATGTGAAATATGGATTTTTTTTTAAATTTAATTTTTTGAATTATCATAATTATTAATGGAAAAATCATCGAAATCGGTGCATCCATTGTCCTGTAATTAATTTTTTTAAAATAATTTTCTTAAATATCGCAGGGTGAGAAAACAATAAAATACATAAAAAATCACTTACCCGGTACATTTAATTACTTTAAATTATGGACAAAATAATATAAGTATTTATTTACTTCGACTTAGGCAAAATAAATGTGTTAAATGACGTACAAATAATATCTTTTAAAATATCTTAAATATAACCCATTTAATTTTTTTACATGATAAAGTATAGGAGACTATGCGTTTTTGGCAAATTTCGCGTACACTGCTTCACTTTGATCAGCCATATCTCGGGAACCGAATGTCCGATTGCGATTGAATGAAAAGCATTTTGTAGATTACAATCTACTCAATTAAGCCATTGCATTATCTCATTTTCGTAAATGGAACAATTATTTACCAAATGCAGACCCCATATCCCCCTTAAATCAGACGATGGCGGCCGATCCTCATTCAATACAGTAGCTGGGCATGGGCACAAAGGAAATATCGTTAATTCCACTTAAAGACTAATATTACAATTACCATTGGGTAGAGTCAATCATGAACATTACACATTTTCTTGAAAATGAATAAAATGTCACCTCAATTTCTTTACCTGAAGATCAGTGACCAATGATAGTACATTTGCGTTTAAATAGTCTTCTGAAGTGACATATTTTTCCTAGCTCTTAGTGTTTCTTGCCTTTTTCTTTTTTCTTTCTGACAGCGCCTTGCCTATTTTGTAAAAGACGCTCTGTAAGTCTCATGAACGTATATCATAATTCATTGAAAGAAATTGAGATGACTTTTTTCATTTTCAAGAACGGACGAGCAACTTCTCGACTTTACTTACAGTATTGAAAGGTATTATACATGTTTGTGCTATATAAAATCTGTGCAGAAATCACTTAGGCCTACTTAGCTGATATGCGTAATTAATGTCCTTATCCGAGAGCATCTTCTTCCCTCTGTCATGTCTCCTTGACCTATAGCAACTTACCCAAATGAATCAAAATAATTTACAGCAATATAGATTTCAAACCATAAACGGATTTGGGCCATTCGATGTGGGCCGTTCGTGGGGTTCTCGGTTCTCGTTGACCAAATACGACCTCATCATCATCGTCCTCGTTCGTTATTCATACAAAAAAAATAAAAACTTACCCCTTATACTGTGGGGTCAACTCCCCAACTCCGAGGGTTTGGAATAAGAAAATACCTTGATAACAAAAATTAAAAATCGGATTTTTTCGTCATGATTTCGTTTTTACATGTTAAAGCAATGGCGACATCTGAATTTGGAATTTCTTGGTCGCTACCGCCTGTTAAAAATATTTAGGACGATGATGAGAAATGATGATTTTGATAATGATAATAAAGTTTTCTGACATTCATCGGCAGACAACTGGTTTACCCCCGGCAGAGAAAAAATGGTTTATTCCTGATCGGTCATGTCATCGCTAGGTAGTTGTTTTTCCGATCAGGTTTTTGGGGCAATGAGGTGCGTCGTTTCAAGCCGGTTTGGTTTCGGGCTGCCCATTTCCGCCATTACACTGTTGGCCGTACATCAGATAGGACGTTATTTTCTTTCAGCTTCGATATACAGTTTTTGTACGGTGCATATTGGCGATATATTTTTTCGACGATCGCAGGCTTGAGTTGACTTGTGATTCGCATTGCTATTCTATATATATTATATACAACGAACAGTGTTTTACCGTTATATTTGCGTGAGTGAATGACGGTTTGATCAGAATGGCGTCGGGTAAGCACGTCTGGTATTGCATCGCCGCATGTGTCAACCGATCGACAAACTAGATCCCAAGCGCAAGCATTAAGGAGGTTACTGGATAATTCTGCATCTTCAAATGTTTCTCAGACTAAGGATCAAAATTCTGATCGCGTTCAACAAACACCGCAGGATATTCAGGCATTGACATCGTCGGGTACACCGCCGGCACAAAGTGTGGCGCAGACACAGCAAGTGAATCAACAAATGGTTCAGTCGCACTCTCAAACATTGCAGGACGTAGTGCGACATCGTCAGCGACAATTACAGCCACAGCAACCTCAAGTGCAACAGCAGACTGGAAACATACAGCAGGGCTCATCTGTGGATTTGATTTAACCTCAAACTCAATCTACCCTTGGTTTGGATTCATAACAACAACAGCAGCAGGTTCAGGGCACTAGTCAACAGTCGATTCAAGGTACTAGTCAACAGGTGATTCAGGGCTCTAGCCAACAACAATTAGCAAGCCAGAATGTTGAGCCAAGATCTGTAGCTGATCGCCTTTTACAAGGTTATTTTAATAATGACAGTGTAATGATTTCATCAGCTCAGGGTTTTGACATTCAATCAGCGTCGTTTAGGCCTTGTAACACTAGTGTTATATCCAATGATGTTTTGTTTTCGGCACCTACTAATGTTGTTACGTCGCTTTCAAGTGCACCTAATGCACGTCAAAATTTGAGTAATGCAAATTCTACATCGTGTTCTGGGGTTATCAATAATGTCACTTCAGTCTCTGCGGCCACTACCAATTCAATAAGGTTCCAAGTGCTAGTTTTGCCGTTCCCAATTCTATTCCACCTTCTGTCCTTTCACAGCAGCAATTAGGTTTGTCACCGTTAGTGTCAGTTTGTTCACCATTAGGGATGACTGTGCCACAGAATATTAGATCTAAGATAGTTAACGGGGAGTATGTAGATTTTGCTCTCTTATTGGACAAAAGTGATCCATGTAAACAAGTAGATGAGGATCAAGGGGTGACTCTTTCTGTGACACAAGGGGATCAGGTATTTTGGAAAAGTTCAAAACCTAAGCAAGTGATTTCATCTATCCATGCTTGGACTAATGCATTTTTGGTGTTTAGTTCGGTGTTTTAGAAGCTCATCCAGGCCGAGTTCAGGAACTTTCTGAAATATGCACATTTGATCAGAACTATTGCCTCTAGGTTTGGGGGATGGGGCTGGCGCAACTACGATCAACAGTTTAGGTTGCGTCAGCAGTTGCACCCACAGCAGTCTTGGTCCGTCATCGATGGCGAACTATGGTCTGTTTATGTGACTAGTCCTAATGTGGAGGGCAAGAGCTCGTTTAATCGCTCTTGGCGCCAAAGAAACACCTTTTCAGGTGGGTTTCGTCAGCAATTTCAGAGATTCCACTAGAAGCCCACCAGCAGGTCAAGCAGGTTCTAAGTTTTCAAACGAAAAAGTCTGCTTCGACTTTCACAGGCACTCATGCTCCCAAAAGGATTGTAGGTACAGTCACAAATGTGCTCAATGCAAAGAAGTTGGACACGGAGCATTCTCTTGCACAAAGGGAAGATAACTCGGTCACGCAAAATTCACCCACTTGTTCTTCACACTGTGCAAATGAGAACAATTGCATGTGCTGCAAATATCCATCTCCTATTATTCTAGATGCTTTGCTTCCTTTATTAGATTTGTACCCTGATAAAAAAAAATCAGGTAATATTTTGCCTGTGGTTTCACCTTTAGTTTCAGATTGGGCTATGAAGGTCAAAGGTTGTTAAGAGATTCTCCCAATCTGAAATCGGTGCGCGATTACCCATTATTAGCTAACGAAAAGATAATGAAGGAAGTGAAGTTAAAGAGAATCGCTGGGCCATTTTCACAAATTCCTATTTCAAATTTGATAATCTCACCTATAGGTCTTGTGCCTAAGTCGCAGCCTGTCAAGTTTAGACTCATTCAGCACCTCTCTTTTCCTCAGGGTCAGTCTATAAACGACGGCATTGATCTGTGCTGTTAAATATGCAAGCTTTGACACAGCAGTTTCAATAGTGTTCCGCAATGGCAAAGGTTCGCTCTTAGCAAAGGCGGACATTGAATCTGCTTTTAGGCTATTGTCCATTCACCCAGATGATTTTCAGCTTTTAGGGATGAAAGTTGATGATAAATATTTCGTCGACAAGGCGCTTCCAATGGGCGCTTCTTGTTCACCAGCCTTATTCGAAAAATTCTCAACTTTTCTTGAATGGGTGGTCAAAAGGGAAGCTGCATCAGATAATATCACCCACTACGCCGATGATTTCTTGTTTGTAGGGGTTAGTGATGCTTCGAACGTTTCGTCTTGTTTTCATTTAGTTGCAATTTTCGATAACGTATGCAGAAAATTAGGGGTACCTCTTGCTGCTGAAAAATCAGTAGGCCCATCTACTGTTCTAACTTATTTGGGTTTAGAAATTAATACTATTTTGCAAACTATTAGTATCCCTGAAGGAAAATTATCAGAGATCAGAATTAGAGTCCAGAATGCAATTGATGCCTCTGAAATTTCTTTGCGTAATTTGCAATCACTAATTGGTTCTTTGTCATTTGTATCTAAAGCTGTGTCACCCGGTCGTGCTTTTTTGCTGCGTTTAATTGATCTCACGTGTGGTGTCAAGAGACCGTGGTGCAAATTGCGCTTACCTTCAGGTGCCAAAAAGGACCTGCACATTTGGCTTTTGTTTTTAAACCATTTCAATGGCAAAACCATTTTCCCCGAACAAGCTGAGTGATTGCGATTTACAGTTCTTCACGGATGCTAGTAAGGGCGTTGGTTTTGGGGGCTTTTTTAGGGGAAATGGTTTCAGGGGCGGTTGCCCAATGAGAACTTCAAGAAGAAGTCAATAGCTTGGCTTGAATTTTTTCCTATTCTGGTTGCGGTTGTGTTGTGCGGTCACCTTTTGAAAGGGAAGAGAATAACTACAAGGTCTAATAATAAGCCTGTAGTAAATATCATAAATAAACAGTCGTCTAAATATATGCCCAGAGATTATGAAATTGGTCAGATGTTTTGTTTTGCAGTATTTGAAGTCAAATTTAGCTTATTGTGCAAAACATATTTTAGGCAAGCAGAATAACATTGCAGATGCTCTCTCCCGTTTCCAGACAAATCGCTTCAAATTCTTAGCACCTGCAGCAGAGGCAGAGGCACGCCAGTTCCAGCATTTCTGTGGACGCTTTACTTTTTGAATCAAAACGCCTGCTACGCTCATCTTTGGCTCCTGGTACATGTGATACTTACAGGAGGAATTTAGTGAGATTTATTGATTTCAGATGTAATTTCAATTTGATTTCTGTTTGGCCAGCTCCAATTTCTGACATTGTTTTGTCCATTTCATTTTTATCTAGCGAAAATTACGCTCCTTCCACGATAAACTCACATGTGTCAGCATTGGCCTTTGTTCACAACATCAATGGGTGGCAAGATCCCACAAATAGTTTTGTTATTAAAAAGTTGAAAGAAGGTTGTAGAAGATCTAATTCTCATACAGATGGTAGGCTTCCTATAACACCAAAATTGCTTTCATTGTTGGTTGGCAACTTACCTTTTTGTAAGTCCACATTTGAGGTGAAGCTTTTTAAAGCCGCTAAATTTTCTTTTGGCCTCTTTTGGTTTTCTCAGAATAGGTGAGTTCGCTAGTACTGGCCAGAATAATATTTCTAATATAACTACACGCGCTGATGTTGAGTTTGTGGGATCTTGCGTAATACTTCGTATAAGATTTTCTAAAACTGATCAGAGGGGGGTTTCTACAAGTATTAAAGTTGTTAGCTCCTCGATTCCTGCTCTTTTTCCTGTCGGAGCATTGGTTGACTATGTGAATTCAAGATCATCCTTTTCTGGTCCATTGTTCATTCATTTTGGTGGGAGCGTTCTTACTTCTCAACCATTTCCGCATATTTTGAAAGAGGGTATTAAGTTTTTAGGTTTATCTACCTCTTCTTTTAGCCCCACAGCTTCAGAATAGGGGCGGCAACAGCTGCAGCATTAAGCGGTTTTCCCGATGAAGTGATTCAGTGTCTGGGGAGATGGAGATCCTCTGCATTTCAAGTGTACATTCGGTCTCATTGCATTATTAATTCTATTTAATTGTTCCCTTTATCTGTTTCCTCTCAGAAAATTTTGAGATTGTCTTTCAGGTTTGCCATCGTCTGCTAGTGTTCTGAGTAACCTTCGCTCGGGCGGCTAATCATTATTTTTCTCATACTACTAGAATACAAATTCCTGAGTTGCATCTCAATTGTGTTAAATGTGTTTTTGTTTCTACATGTATTTCAGTATATTTAGGGTGTTAGTGTGTCATTTAATTTTGGTACATTTAAGTTAAAGTGAAGTGGATTTCCTTTAAGTCTAGTCTTGAAGCTGTCTTTTGTTTGTTTGACTGCAGGCCCAAGGCGCACATGGGTCGTTGGGGACAGCATCATCACACGGGCTGGGAGGCAAGGTTCCCAACTTTCTGATGGTGGCGTGGTGACATGGAATGGCCTCAGTGGTGTCAAATGCGCAGGTTCGTGGGCAGGCTTTCAAGACAACTGCAAAGAAATCCATTTCCAACAACCTTGATTTTACATATAGGCACTAATGATATTTTTAGGAGCTCAACATGGGAGATTCGCAAAAGGGTCGAGAATTTGTTGGGCATAAGTGCTTTGTTGCCAAATACAAGACTTATTTGGTCTGACATTTTAGTTAGGTTACATTATGCTGATGAACGTCAGGGTGGTGCAGGCAAACATAATATGCGTAACATCAACAAACGGGCTCATAAAATCTTGAGGTCAAAGCTGGAAGGTGATAACAAGGTGATAGTACACTCGGCCATTTTCACTTCCAATAGGCATTTCTGTGGTGATCACCCCCTTTTTTGAGTATGATTGCACACACCCAACTGATTGGGGCCTTTCGCTTTTCAGGCAGAACCTTTCTGATGCTTTGGTTTATTTCAACCAAAATACAAATTCTTTTGAATATCCTCCAGGTTCCATTAGACGGGAGGATGCTCATTAGTGTGTTCCATCCACTGGCCTCTACGATAGCTTTTTGGGAGGTGGGGTGGGGGTTTAGGTCGTTACTTGCTTTAAAAGAGGGCAAGTAACGTTTGTGGCGGGTTTGACTTCATTTGCTTATTTATATGCACTTGAATTTACTAACGTCACTTTAAATCTTATTTCAGTCTGTGACTTCCACGTTATTCGCCTGCTGAAGACCTCCCATGTTCATTATTCGCCTCGGAGCAGCTATTTATTATATATTGCATGCACCAATCACTCTACATTGCCGTATGTGTTATATGAGGTTCAGCCATTATCCTTAGACTGGTTCCAGGGTTGTCCGCCCGGGGGAATCTCCCTGGGGGGGGGGGGGGGGGGTTGTCGGTCTACCCTAGGGTAAAGTGTGTAAATTATTATTTGATTGTTGAGTAATCCTTACGGTTAATTCGCCGTAAGGAATTGTCAAGCTTTCCGGTAAATGTTTAACGCTGGAAAAAAATTTATAGCAGGGTAGTAAATTCGCCCTAGCCAGCTTTCGCTTTGTATTGGATTTCAATCTTGATATAACTGATAGTGACTGATACCTTTGATTTCTGATGTTGAACCTTAATAAATCTGATCTGATTGCAACCCGGGGGCCACTTGTATTCAAAGATGGATATGATGCGTGAACATGGACTTTCAAAATGCACCCTAAACACGTATTTTCACCGACTAAAAACAAGCTAAAACATACCCTAAACAAGTATTTTTATCTGTTTATGATACCCTCAACAAGTACACAGTGCATTGAATCATAAATATACCCTTATTATCTTGCTTTGCTTTACTTCCCAAGTTCCGATTACAATATTTTGGATGATTTTGATTCCTGCTTAATAAGATATAACATGAGAATTTCAGGTTTAAGAAAAAACATACCCTTTTTCCATATTTTGCTATTTTTGACACCCTAAACGATGTACGCGCGTACATCGCCTGTTGGAAAAAAGACACCCTTTTTACGCGTTTTCTTGTTCACGCATCATATCCACCTTTGAATACAAGTGGCCCCCCGGGAATTGCCACCATGTGCGGCACCTAAGTTTCGTGTTTTGCCTCGATTTCTCTGTCTGCGGGTAACAATAACAACAATAATAATCAAATAAATACAATCAATAATAACATCAGTCGATTTTGAGCCGTATGTTGCAAATATATCGATTTAATAAATCACTCACTAGTTTGTGAAGTTTGGCATGTCATACAAACACAAATACAAACAGAGGGCGTGGACGCGTGGCCCAAACCACTGATCTTGTCGGAGAATGTTTTCATTAAACATTTCTTGACTTATAGTGTCTTATATATTAGTCTCTGTCGTAATTTATTTCATATACTAGTATATTGCAGAACAAATCGGTGATTCCTTTTATCGAGGTGGGAATGATATGGAAGACAGCTTGACTTCAAGAAAGAAGCGTAGATACTTTGGCATGTTGAGCAATAAAACAAACGGCAAGAAAATCGAAGATAATGCCTCAATGGTGACATTTTTCAGAAAACCCTTCTTCCAATATAACGTTGCTTAACTGGAGAAACACATGGTGAAACCTATGAACAGAAAAGTGAAAGAATTCTTGCTATTAGTATATATAGTTTGCAACAAAGCCCGGTGCGGCAGGAGATTTAGTCGTCCAGATTTACAGTCCGCCTACAACGGTGACCATATCTCCTTTTACACCGGGATAAAGCTTATCAAACTGTGAGCAAATGACTGATCGAATTTGCATTCGATCGCCGTTATTAAAGGTGCGTGTTCCGATCGCCTTTGGGACCCCCTGATTTACCCGGAAGTAGTATTGATTTTGATATCAGATGAAAGGCCGTATTTTTCTCAATGTTGTCCTGAAATTTGAGCCCTCAAATCCATTTCATTCCAAAGATATAAACAAAAAAACGACAAATTAATGGTTAAAGAGACATGAGATTTCCAGAAAGAAGCGCCCCCAATTTTTCTCGAATCTAGGTTTTTTACATATTTGGAATGCTTACCAATGTATTAGATCACACCTGAAGTGAATAAGCCAAATACGCCGTCTTGATGTAATAAGATGATGATTTAGTAGTTTCTGTCGTGCACGACAGAAAATCAAAGCATGGTTTTTATGGGGAACGATTACGATAGCAGGCAAGTTCAAAACAACGTTTCCGGTTTTCTTTTGCACCTGTTTGTCCAATAAACCTTCAAAATGTTCTCGGTAGGTGGTCTACAACCGATCCAGTGAAATTTGAGAGAAATTCATATCCTAAAAAATCTCCTCCTGTCACTTTAACCATCAATTTAGCACAGTATTGAATAGGGCTTTACAATGTGTATTATTGCTTCTGCCATCAAAACCGGAAGTTTGTTTCCCACGGTACTTGATGGGGCGTATGTACAAGTGCCAGGCTCTCATATCAAGTAGAGAACACAATAGACATAAATCGGAACAAACACCTTTAAAGACTAAAGGTCCTTTCATATCTCGCGCCGTGCGTTGCGGTACCGGTGTAAAAGTAATTATAGTCCGGCGTACTCATAGTCTGGCTACAACGGTAAAGAATAGAGCATCCAATTCAGTTGACTCTTCACGCAACATTAGTTTCACGTTTATTCCGTTATCGTCTATGGAGCCCCGGACTGTGGCTCCCGTCGGACTATATCTGCTTCTTACACCGGTGTGAAAGTAATCATAGTCCGGCAGGTATCATAGTCCGGGCTCCATAGATGACAACGGAATAAAGCGTGAAACTAATGTTGCGCGAAGAGTAAACAGAATCGATTACCCTATTGTTCACCATTGTTCCCGGACTGTGAGTCCGGAGGACTATATCTCCTGCCACGCCGGTGTAGAAGGAGATATAGTCCTCCGGACTAACAATCCGCCTACAACGGTGAAGAATAAGACAATCGATTCGGTTGACTCTTCCCGCAACATTAGTTTCACGCTTTATTCCGTTGTCATCTATGGAACCTGGACTATGGTTGCTGCCGGACTATATGATCTTTTACACCGGTGTAAAAGTAATTAGAGTCCGTCGTACTAATAGTCCGGCTACAACGGTAAAGAATAGGGCACTCAATTCAGTTGCCTCTTCACGCAACATTAGTTTCACGCTTTATTCCGTTATTGTCTATGGAGCCCTGACCGTGGCTCCCGGTGGACTATATCTGCTTTCACACCGGGACGCAATATTTTGAGTATAGGGAGACAGCGTTTCGGGCAACGCAACGGGGATGCAGTACATTTGGAAAATAGCGCGCCCTCAAGATTTTTTTTAATTGATATTTTGCATGGTCGTAAAAACTTTATATACATTAGCCCTAACCTAACCTGAAATGATTAAACCCAAATGAGCGCCCTTATAGGTAAACAGAACGATTTTATAATAAAATGATTCCGGCGACATTTATTCAGCAGACGACGGAAATGGCATTTAACACAAGAAAACACACGCCGGGGTTGATTCCCATGGCATGCACCCTGTTTGACCGGTGTATGATCGTATTCATGTAATAGACACATTTGTTGATTAAAGTTGTGGCAAACTTAAAGAGACACTGCCACATTTGAAATATAGTGCGCCCTCAAGATTTTTTTAATTGAATTTTGCTTTTTTTTTTTAATTTTTTAGTTTTTTAAATTTTACAAATCTTGAAATGTTTAAACCCAAATGAGCGCCCTTATAGGTAAAGCAGAACGAATTTTATCAATAAATGATTCCGGCGACATTTATTCAGCAACGACGGAAATGGCATTTAACACGAAAGAAAACTACACGCGGGGTTGATTTTCCCATGGCCTTGCAAACCCTGTTTGACCGTGGTGTAAATGACGTATTCATGAATAGACACTTGTGTTGATAAGTTGTGGCAAACTTAAAGAGACACTGCCACATTTGAAATATAGTGCGCCTCAGATTTTTCAAAATCGATATTTTTGCATGGTTGTAAGGCTTTTATATACAAAAGCCTTCACCCGAAATGATTAAGACCAAATCAGCTTTCTTATGGGTAAACAGAACGATTTTATAATTTAACGTCGTCGGCGACGTCAAATTCAGCAGACGACGAAAATGGCGTTTAACAAGAACACGTACGCCGTATGCATGTTTCCCACGCTATGCACACTGTTTGATCGGTCTATAACCTTTGTGGTTTTAATATCTGTGAGTACGAGTCAAAAATATTCATGTAATATACACATTGTTGATATAAAGTTATGGAAAACTTAAAAGTTTGGCTTACAAAATTTACCTGGATGTCTTTATCCTCATATCAAGTCCTTATCTGTTTGTTGGGGTATTTTTGATGTGTAAAATATTCTCTGTTCTTCCAAATGGCAGACTATATAATTTGCGAGCAAATCGAATAAAATTCATATTTTGTGAAAATGTGACTGACAGTGCCGCTTAAATTAGCCACAAATTACTGGATTTGTTTTAGCACTTATTAATGTCCTTATCTGTTTTTGGGTATTGCTTTATTTTGCTTGTAAAATAGTCACTATTCCAATACCCAGACTATCATTGTGCTGAAATTGAGTTTGCCGAAGTGAAAAATATACACGTTAACCGGAGTTATCCTCGTGATTTTGGGAAATTTGACCAGTGATTTTTCACACATTTCTGACAGATTAAAAACGACACTTGAAAGGACTTGCCTGACAGTTTTCCAAAATCTTTGTGTATTAACTTTCACATTTGTTGGATTGGTAAGAAAAAGCAGCAATATTTTGAACGAGCGCCCCCAATGGTCGAAACATTTGAATGAAAATTACTACGTTGCATGGTAATGGTAGTTAATATACCTGTGATGAAGCTCTGCAACGTCTTCTAGGGTAGCATAACAAGGATTTGTAATTAGAATAATTAATATCGGATCCCGAAATCACACGGCCGCCTAAAACATCAAAGTCCATATAGTGCAGTTAGTTGTCCACCTGTAAACGGGCCTCGACCTTTGCTCACCCAACCAAGATCATTGTGACATGAATCCATTTCAATTAAGTTTGAATCGTATAGTAATATTTCCCACTTCACAGTTGGTGTACCATCCAAGCACTGTTAATGACATGCTCTGGATGAGCGCTTATTACCCACCACACTGTTTGCATGAACATTGGCGAGAGGCTGTTTTTACAGCATGTTGGAAGGATTTTCTCAATGGTCGTTTAGGATCTTTGTCGCACCGTAGGTCATACCAAATACTCACCCTGTAGAGGTAGAGATAAAAGATTATCTTGTCAGCTTTTACGAAGAGTATAGGTCTAACCGTTTGTCCATGGTGCTCTCTTGAATCTGCCCAGCAGTCACTGGTAATTTTTGCCATAGAGTTTGCATTATACCCTACCAAATACCGCTCTTTATAACTTAATATTTTCGGATTTTCTGAATGTTCTATCATAATACAATTCACATTGTTATTGTGATAATATATCTAAATAGGGGTTCTACGAAGAAATTCCCTTGAGCACTTTTCTCCAACGAAGTGGTTTGCTATGTCCTATGCGTTTTAAGCACAGCAGAGTACGCATAACAGGTCATAGGCATATTGCATGCACTGTGTGAACAGTGAATCGGAAGGAAAATGGACCGTAAAACTGCAAGATGCCAATATAAAATAGCCGGGAAAATAGCATCATGTACGTCACACCCATTTACGCTCACATAGCGTCTCTACTGCTGGGACACAGGCGCCACCTGTTCCGTACCCGCATCGCTAATTGGCCTGCTATTCTTAAACATGCGCTACGTCATGGATCCTAGCAGCCAAACGCTTTGTAGTTTTAAAGGCTCTGCGAGTGGCTTGAACAAAGGGGAATTGAAAAAAAACGGTTTCGCGGTTCCTTGGATATCGCGAAATCAAGAAATCAGGTGGTCGATCTGATGTTAGAAATGGGTTGACTGAACAAAAAGCCATTAGCTAACTGGGTTTGTAAGCCTGGGGTGTGGCATGACTTGACATCAGCAATCGAGAATTGAGCCAGCTGATAAGGGGTAAGAAATTGGCATTGTATGGATCTATGTTCAGGTTTTTCGTTCCTTTTTTCTAAAAATAAACTTATATTATAAAATAGTCACTAAACTAGACAATTTAGTTAGGAATATTTTGGTGGCGTAAATCGTTACGATAGGCAAGTATTTTGCACAATCTCCAGTGTACCGCAAATGTACAAAAAAATCGAATCAACGCTATCTGACACAGTGTGTAAGTGGAGTTTCCCCAGCTCAGCCCGTTTATGATATGGTTGATAACTCCCAAAGCGCAGTTGAAGATTTGCCAAGGTTTGCCCAAGATTCAACAATGGGCGGGGCGACTGATGGTGCCAGACGACGCGTGTAGTAATGGCTGTGACCGTGTCAACGCTCATCCAATCACTGTTCCGTTGGTTCACGCAAGTCCAAGTTGGATCCTTTTCGTGAGACTTGGCTCTTTCATAATACATAGACAGATATTTCAGTTTCCAGCGCTCCGAATATTATTACAAAATCCCTTCTTTTTTGACGCATGCACACTTTTTGAGCATTACAGTTCCCAGGTATAGTACTAGACAATATTACCAACACAACTTTGCCTCTAAAACTCACAAGTTTGAAAATCTGGGCTCTCTTCAGAAAAATACTTATTGCTTTAACAGTAATATAGGCATTGGGATGGATAATAAATAGCCTTTTGAATATCACATTACATTGAGAAGATACAAGAATGATGTATTGTTTTTTTTAATTTACGTGAGATACTAATTAATATAATTCATAATCAAGGGTTTGGTTTTGAAAAAAAATACATTAATACTTGCAAATTAATTGTTAAAGTATTGCCGTTGTTAAATATATCAGGGTGAGGGAGGAGAAAAGAAATTGATAAGAAATGCATTACTGAGTATATTAAAGTAAACAAATATTTAACCTTCACTTGTTATTTAATAATACAATAGGAAACTTTAGAAAGAAGGGCAATCCGGGAGAGCCGATATCTGGAACCGGATATCAGATTCAGTAAAAAACTATATTAAAAGCCGGAAGACTTAAGGGGCTAGTGTCAGGTTTGTTTAGTCTTATTACAATGATTGTAAGCGTCAGTTACCTGACTGCCAAGTGAACGAAGGGGTTTTATTTACGCAGGGGGGTGTTGGGGTAGTTTATCGAGGAGGTGATGAAAGAGATGATGAAAAAATTTGTAAGTAAGAGGAGGAAGGAAAACCATGAACATTTTCCACAGTATGGGCGTGAGGAAAATGAACTTTTACCGTCAGAAATGTTCACAAAACCCGGGAGAATGCAATTTTTGGAAGAAGTTCCTTCCATATGTACACCCTTATAATTCTACAGGAAGGCAAACAAATTATAATTATTCTATGGTCTACACTAACAAAACCCCTAACCCTAAGGCCAAAAATAACAATAATGTTGTTACATGACAACTTTCAAAGGGGTGGTGGTTGGTATATACGGAACTCTTCCAATATTTTTTAAAGGAAAGCGAAGGGGTAACGCGAGATTTTTCAGTTCACCGAAAGAAAGTCAAAATCCCTCTTTTCCCAATCCTCCGTAAAAATAGTGACCGCTTCCCTAAATTTACATAAATGCATTTGTTTATCATTTGCTGTGTCTCTTTTATGGAATGCGTATTCGGACACCCTCTAAGACCATGATATATTTCCAGTCGAAGCGAGCGATTTCTGCGCAGGAGCATGCGTAACACTTGATCGTTTAGTCGAACCGGTACTGAGCACGCCAAGGCGCTCGCCGCGGACTTTTGGAAGTATATATGGGCTTTATTAGATTATTCTAGGCTGAATTAGTGGGATTCGGAAGTGGTGCCAAAGGTCATGAACATGGGCGTGGAAGTTATTCACAGTAGTGTTGCCAATATTCCACACAAGAACAAAATTGATAAGGATTACTAGAGTGATGTAATTCAAGAAGAACAATCGGTTTATGGGGTTAACCTACGTCTTACCAAGAGGGATTTATACGACGCCGACATGCAGTGAACTTTCCTCCCGTGCGCTAAAAAACGGGCGGGTGGTGGTGGATCAACACATACCATTTTCATGGCCCCCCCCCCCTCCATCAAAGAGCTGCATTATTTTGTGTGGCCACCCTTATTAACGCACGATTAACTTGTACCCCCTCAGAAAAACAAATGTACACACTTTTGAGACCCTCCCGAGGGATCTATGGTATTTATAAATCGGCTGGTAATGGAGACTAATGTCCCGTCTTTAGATTATGGCGTTGGGGGGCGTAATGGGGATTTTGCATTTTGTTAATCAGTGGGCAAGTTGGTTCGTATGAGGGCGGGCGGGGCCGATGGGATAAAAGTATTTGAGGGCAATCGTCATACCGTCTCCCGTAATAGAAACATAAAGGCTGATGGCGTTTCTCAAAATCTATACTAAACAGATAGATTGTTGTTTTACACCAGTACAGAATAACAAGGGTCAATGCATGTTGTATTTGGGTAAACTGGAATCAAGTATGGGCACATATTACTCTTTAAATCTGGGATAGATTCACAGGGAAGGCCTGCTTTATACGCACGTTATGAAATTACAGAATACGATTAAAAAAGTATCCTTTCGTTCATACACGAATTTCAAGCCCAACAACCTGAAGGGTTATGTTCGAATATTCCATGTCAGTAACAAAAAATACAAAAATATAAATTTTGATGATTTTTTTCGATGTATCGGGAATTAGCCGACGGTGCGTAATCCTTTAGAATGCCTTCTTAATCTCTGCTTGTCGCAGGTTTCAACCCCGCCTGCCTCAAGTGCCTAATTGTGTTTTCCACTTTCCCGGTTCGAATTTTAAATTAAAATATACCACACAGTGAGGGTCATACGACATCACCAAAGATGAAAAAAAAAAAATTGCGTTTCGTATATCGTTTCAAATTAGGGGCAAATCCATTGTGTTCGAAAGACGTAAAATTGACCGAAATAAGTTCACAACCACTGCTCAACAAAATGCATTTTTGGATAAT
The DNA here is from genome assembly GCA_023653785.1 of Ophioderma brevispina. NCBI lineage: Eukaryota > Metazoa > Echinodermata > Ophiuroidea > Amphilepidida > Ophiodermatidae > Ophioderma > Ophioderma brevispina. The sequence goes on from JAMKCH010009096.1 coordinate 27,763, forward strand.
GTAGATGTTATGTTTGTCTATAAAGGAAAAACACAGTTAGCACATATATAAACCAAAATTATTTCTATTTGACAGTCTTGGATTGTTACTGTGGTAACTATGGTCCATATTTCCCAGAAACGGCGAGAAGTGATATGATGCGTGAACAAGAAAACGCGTAAAAAGGGTCTCTTTTTCCAACAGGCGATATTCGCGCGTACATTGTTTAGGCCGAGCTACAATCGTTTGAATCAAGTAGTCATCTTTTTCCCCATCCACGGATTCCCATTTGAATGCACGTTGACCAACTAAGCGAATGACTCCCAAAAATGATGATAAGGGTATGTCCATGTTTATGTCTATTTTTATGTCAAGCTTAAGTAGTATTCTAAAGGTGTTAAAGCAAGTGATAATGGTAAGTTTTATTTGTAACACCTTTTTTTTCAAGATGTTGCATATTTTGAAAATACTTTAAACCTCAAAAGGTTGCCACCGATGTCTGTTCCTTCATTTGGTATGATTCATTCAACTCCTCCTGAAACTGATACATGTATCAAGTTACTTTATTTTTCCAAACGATTGTTAAGAGTGATGAGGACGTAGAAATGTTAGGTGGGCATCGATGGTATATGTGACTGAATTTTGTGTGATAAAATAGCATCACATTTATTCTGCAGTCAATAAATAGCCCGATTTTCTTCTGGACACTGATTTCCTTTGCTGAACGCCGTTCATTTTAATGTGAATCCGTGGAGAGAGCGCAAAATCGACTGCTTGATTCAAACGACTGTAGCTCGGTTTACACCTGACCGATGTGAATGATCTTTGCAGCAATTATAACTGCATGGGGGGGGGCTCATTTTTTTGTTTTTTGGCCGGCGTTTTTTTAACGCTGCAATATATTTGGTTTGTATTTTTTTGCATTGGTCTAACTTTTAGTTGCGCTTGCATTGGTGCCAAAAAAAATCAAATCCATCACGTCGTTTTTGCGTTAATTAGCATGGGTCCCTAGGAGCCCCCCCTGCACTAACGGAAGTGCCCATGACAAAAATTAAAAATCTTAATAGAGTTACAGTGATTCTGATTTTCATAATGCATACACCTGGTGACATAAACAAGGTAAATAATTAATCAAAAAATTCTTGGAAAGTATAGTAGGCCATTGGTGTCATAATGTTTTATATACATCATAATTATAACGATTTACTGTAGGAACGTATGGTAAATTATACAAGTAAACCTAAAAAATATAAAATGGCATGAGACATTTATGTTTGTGCTTAATATGGTAAATATAGTTCATTCTTCGCCAATTAAAGCAATCAGCAAAAGTCTAGGTGAATCACTGCCGTAGGAAATGCGGAAAGAAATTAGTGTCTTTTCCGCACACTTTGATGCAAAATTAAAATCAATGTTTTGCCCCTAGTTTTCTTACTGAACAATTTTTTCAGCTTGTATTTCTTTATTGTTGATGTCTTTGAATCCTTCTAACATGTGGTGGATTTCATCTAAAAATTCCTTTAGGAAAGTGATTATATAATGAATGGGCCCCTGGGAGCCCCCACCCCCTTATGCACTAACGGAAGTGCAAACCCCTTATGCAGTTAAAGGGGGATGGCCCGATTTATGGACATGAAGTGTTCATCTTGATAGATTTGCCTTCACCCCAAAACCCCATCTGTAAAGTTTCGCACCGATATTTCAATCCGTTTTCATGTGAGAGCTAAAAACGTGATTTTGCAAGCCCCATAGAATACTGTGTAAAATTAATATTGGTCGACCAAAATGGGGTACATTTTCGCTCATAACATCCAAACCAAATATCATTTGACCCTAAGATTTCACATGGTAAATGAGAAAAATAGTAGCTTTCTTCTGACACCAAAATGTTCACCACTTCCGGTAAATCTGGGGCTTCTGGGGACGAGGCTATTAGCGATCAAACCTTATGCAGTTAAGTGTTAAAGCTACCGAACTAAGCTTTCAGATAATACCACATATATTAGATATATGTTACTTAATAATTCAAAATGGCGGACACAATCAGAGTCATTTTTTACTCACCCTGTAT
>JAMKCH010009097.1:0-58212 GCA_023653785.1 Ophioderma brevispina
GAGAGGCACAGTTTAGTTTATTGATTTTTGAAGCAAGTCCTTTTAAAAAAACAAATCAAGAAAAATGTCTGAGAATTCAGGTTTTTAATTAAATATAAAAAAAAAACGGAAGTTTAAAAAAAAAATCATTGGAAAGTTTGCCCAACTATTAAGCAAAATTTGGAGCCTAGGAAAATGAGATGACCTTAATACATCCACAAAATTTAAAGCAGAAGTTTTGTCAGAAAATCCCCAAATATTTTCTGGTTAAAGGTTGCATTTCGTGATGATCCTAACACCTTACATCATGGCTCGAAAAAACGTGGGGATTTGGGAGGAAGCTCATTCCAGTTGAAATTTGTGAGAAATGCAAACATCCCCGGGAAATTGACATTTTTTGTTCAAGCCCTGACACCTCATTTTGGTGTCACCATGCCTTAACCCTAGTCTACCGAAGGGGTTGGTGGTTAACCAACCCCCCTTCAGTTTTTCCCCGGCTTGCTTAAAACCACCTTTTTGGTGCCAAATTATTTTATGGTAATTGTAATTGACATGTTCCGCTCATTTTTTAATCCAAAACAAACATCCACCGGGTATGGTTTTTGGTAAGATTTACAGGGTGATCACAAAGTGATGGAGGGGGGGGGGGGGGGGGGGGGTTAACCACCACACCAACACTTCGGGAAGAGAAGTTACCAAAAACATGCTTAAAACAACACAGGAACAACCCAGACACTTGATTTGGTACCAATAGATGCTATGGTCCTCCTCTTTCATTGAACAAAAATGGAGTAACCAAACATGCCTTAGGTACGTCACAATGACGTCTCAAAGTTCGCATGTCAGCAAGCAAAAAAACTGCCATTTCAATAGAAAAGACACAGTGGAAAAATTCAATTTTCGCCAAAAAAGGTTAGGGAAAATCAGATGTGCATGATGGTTTTTGGTTTTTTGACTCTACTTGATGGGAAATGACTAGTTTTATATAATGGCAGCATTTTAGAGCTATAATAAGGTGGTGGAGTCGCTAAAATTGCGAAATACAAGTTTACACCATAGATTCCGTATTGTTCGTAATTTCCGCAAAACAATGACGTCATGGTGACGTCCATCATGGGGTGTTAGTACTTATTTTGGTACCAATGGAAAGAAGAACTTAAGCTAGCCTTTGGTACCAAATTTACAGGAATGGGGTTGTTGTGTTCAGCAACGAAAATTACGGGGGGGTGGAACCACCCACCCCCCCTTCGGGAGTTTTGTTACAAAAAAAAAATGGCTCAGGTAGACAAGGGTTAAAGCCACTATCAGGGATTTATCCGAATGACGTCCATCAAAATACCTGAAATTTGCCAGAAATAGCTTTAAAAGTGACGGTAGTCTGTAGAAATCTTGTTACTTCTTTCAACCGAAAAACTTGACAGAAAAGGTAGGTAGAAAACGGCAGTGTTCAAAGATCGAATCTCCATTCAATTTACATGTGGATAGAGTAAGTGTCAGAACGGACACTAATGACTTAAATGTATGATTTGTCTGTTTTTAGGTTGCTTCTGGTCCATAATTTGCAGGGTATTTTAGGACACCTATACTTGTTACATACAAGAAGAATCTGTTTTTGATTGATTTTTTCAATCTTGGATTTAGCAAATAACTGGTTAGTGCCTTTAAGGCAGAGGAGACCACAATTAGGGATCACTTTGATGCACTGTTTGTTTGAAAAAGGGTTGGTTAACATTTTGCCTGTATTTCCGCATTACTTCGAGGATTTTAAACCAAACTTGAGTCATAGATGCAAACATGGGATTACTCATTCGCCGATGAGGTCAAAGTACACATACCAAGGTCAAAGGTCATGTGAGGTCAAGTTGTAAGATAGGCTTGGAGAAAAATGCATTACAAACCGCGATTTGAGGCGCACATGCGGGAGGAGGACGATGTTTGTATTTTTTGTTGTATGGTTTCACTAGATATCCCCAAGAAAAATAAGAAAAAGCTCCAAAATTTCAGTTGATTTGTCAAGGCGTTTTAATGTTATGAGCAAATGTTATATCATGGTGCTCCATGGTCACTGTGTGAAATTTTCTGTCTGTTACGGCATCGTACAGAAAAACATTTTGCCAAAAAAACATTTAAGCCCAAGATTAGAAACGTATTTGCTCAGAGACAAGGTTACCTGGTAGTTTAATAAGATCAAAGCATGCTTTTTTAGGGACGATTACGATTTAAAATTTCAAAAATCGGTTCATTCCGATCCGATTTTTTTCTGTGTATTTTTTTTTTCCTTACTTATCGCCGTTTTCGACAGCCAGAAGCAGCTGCCAGAAAAGTAGCAGAGCGATTTAGGTAAAACCACTAAAACGGCGAAATGTAAGTTAGGAACAAAATACTCACTTCTTGTGTCACATAAAATAATAAATGATTGTTTCGGTTTTGATTATTTTCCCGGTTTGGCCAGCGTTTGGAACCAATTTTAATTAAGTTTGCACCTCTTTGATATTAATTTAAATCGAGTATAGAAAATCGGTAAAAAAAATGAGAAGAATTTTGCCGATACTGATCAGATACTAATAAGGTCATAATCGGCCCAATTTCAAGAAAAATCCCGACATGCAGTTATTCTTAGTCCTGGGCCCAATTCCGTTTTAAAACGCTCCGCTCCCTATGCTTGCTGCTCTTTATTTTCACATTCTTTTTCATAACCCTGCTGACATTTCTGCTTGTGGTTTTTGTCGTAACATTTTTCACATAATTAACTTTGCCAAAAGGTTCCATGTAATCATTAGCAATTATATTTCACCTCTTATGACAAATTGAATTAACAGTTTGAGGCTGGCGTGTGGGTAGGGAAAGTAATAAGGTTGATTAGTTATCACAAAGTAAAAAATAGAGCCAGCTCTGAAGTATCCATTTTACGAGGTACGCAGTACATATTTCTATGTAGTAGTAGTAGTATATTTATTCACACACAAATCGTGGCCTTAAGGCCAAATTACAAGTGGTACAATCATTAAAAACACAGTAAATATTAGCAAATACAAAATTAAAACAGATATTGCACATGTTCAAGACATAATTATAAAAACAAAATAAATACAATACACACTCTCAAAAGCTAAAATGATGCAATTACATCAGATATTAAAAAAGGTAAAAATGCAAAATAGCACTGGGCAATTAATTGTTCAATAAATCAATAAAATATGGGATTGCACTATTTTTAAAACGATCAGTCCTTGCATAGAGCTGTGATATTTGATTGGCATTGCGAAGGACTCTGCCATGACTCTGCAACCTGGTAGGAGGGATGAGATCTTTTGTACGATTGGAAAGAGAGAGCCCTTCGGCAAACTTCTGACAATGATCTGTCCTCCTATCAGCTAGAGAGTCCAATTGGCAAAGATCAAGAGCATTTGTATACTCATCATATAAATTGCCAAGAATTATTTTGCAAGCTCTTTTTTGCAGCTGCTCCAAAGTATGATCTTGAATTGAGGTGAGTGAGGATTGCCAAACTACATCTCCATATTCTAATAATGGTCTAACATACCCTTTGTCTACTGTGTTTAAAAAAATTTTGGCATAGTCAGTTCTCTGCAGACACAAAAAAGGGCACTCTGACGGCTCAATACACCAGTGGTATAATTTGTGGTTATCACATTTACCCATCCATTCTATTAAAATATCTTGTGTGTTGCATTTTTTGCAGAATATGGTTGCCAAGAACCCCCACGTAGTAAACTGCCGAGATAAGGAAGGGAGACATTCCACACCGCTACATTTTGCAGCCGGTTATAACAGGGTCCAAGTTGTGGAATACTTGTTGCAGCATGGGGCATATGTACATGCCAAGGATAAAGGGTAAGGCAGGTCTCTGTGAGAATGCAATTGGTTGTTTACGTTTATCTCAATTCCACTTTCTCTAAGCATGTTGCTTTTTGGCGTTTGATGCGTTTGCAGATGTTAAAAAGTGGTCCCACCAATGGGTTGCCTTCATGTTGTAGTAGCACCAGGTGCTGGAAAGTTCTCACTTTTTAGCACCTTCCAACATCTGAAAAATGACACAAGCAATATATCGTCGCCCACATGACATACTGTCGTATTTTACAAAACATGTTTTCCGAGAAAATCGCAATTCAAAATCTACGGCGACATTTCAGCTTCTAAGAGATTTTGGCCCGAAATTATGCTCCAGGACCAGCTGCTCCAGGACCATATGCTCCTAGAGCAGTGGTCCTGGAGCAGCTGGTCCTGGAGCATATGGTCCTGGAGCATAAATAATCTGGAAAAATATTCTAAGTCAAATATGCTCCAGGAGCATATTTGAATACGCAAATGGTCCAGGAGCATATGGCAAATATGCTCCTGGAGCAGTGGAGAAATATTCTAAGTCAAATACTGTCAAAAGCCAAAATCTCTTAGAAGCGACATTTTATGGCTATACGGGAAAACGAAGCATAAAAGAAACATCTAGACTTTTATTGTTTTGAAGAAAACATTTTTAAGTCCAATATAAACCATAAATTTTTGCAACTTAAAAGTACAATTATATTATCTTAATTAGGCTACAAAGTTATAAGTCTGTATGTGAAATCACAAATAATGTATATTGCAAAATGCAACGCATTTTACACCATTATTTTTCAATGTACGTAAAATAGATCACTATGTGAAAAGCTTGTTTACGAAAAACGATGGAAATACGTCAAAATGGATTTGTATGTGAAATTGTTTATTTTGGGATCGGCAAAAAAACCCCGCTATATCAAACACGTGTAAGTGAATGGCGATTTTAAAATACGACAGTATGTGAAATACGGATATGATGATTTTGAGGAAAATGACAAAAATATATAATTTTAAACTAATTAATTAGGCACCCTCACATATTGAAACTTTGTGGATGACAAGAACTCTATGAACTAAGTAAGTTGGCGAAATTTCGCAAAAACCTCAAAAATGTGAAATACGACAGTATATGATGCGGGCGATGATATGATTAGCAGGAAACTAGATGCAGTACTCTAAATGAAACATGCTTAAAGGCTGACTCAGGAATTTTGAAATATAATGTGTGTAATAATTAAAAAAAGAAACTATAACTAAAGATAGTCATCTAAAATGCTCAAATGAATCAGAATTTTCGTTTTGATGTAGTAAATGTGTTTATGTAGTACACAAGTACCATAGGATACTGTGCATAACAAAAATTCTAGATTTAGAATTTTATTACAATGTTGTGATTTTTGTATGAAGGACATCAATTTGAGTTTAGTATGGGGACAAGCCATTATGTATATAAAAACGTTCTATTTCATGCGTTAAATACGTTACGAGTGATCCAACTAGTGGGGCAACCATGTGAAAGGGATAAATACACAATACTTATGCCTCAACTGCTAATAGAAGCTCCTGTCACCCATTTCCTCCCAAACTCCGACGGAACGATGTCCACAGCATCCCCGACGTCCAGATATAATAATAAACGTATCAGGATACGTAGGTAGATTGACCGTCTCCAGATATGTGTTGAAAATTACATGACACTTTATCCCGAAAAAAACTTTCAACCATTGTCCCGCCCCGAACTGAGACCAAAAAGAGCAAGCAATTATGGGTTCCCCCAGTGACGTTAATGATGGCCGCAATTCTATGCCCGACGTGGGCGACTACTAGGCATGGGCGCCTCGAAATTTTTAATGTGGCATTAGGGTGTCTCGAGGCTTTATTGAACACAAAAAATGCCAATACTTTGATCACTCGAACTATACACGCATGAAATATAACATCTCACATCCTCCCCCCACCCTTGCTTGTCGGGTGATACTTAATTTGTTAGAAAATTGAGGCCACCATCCTTGGACATAAGCCTAGAAACACAGCTAGAGAATTTTGAGGCTTTGTGCCTGAATGTCATGCCCTTTTCGGTTGTGTTTTCTGTAAGAGGGCACATAGTGATTGCTGTGGTAGTGTTTTGTGTCTGTGCATATGTTCTGTGTGTGTCTGTGGTAAAAACTGTTTAACACTGAAAAAAATAGAGATAGTATCAAATATTCACCAATGTTTTTGAAACATTAAAATAAAATTTGTATATGTCAATACAAACGTCTGATACGGTCCGCTAGGAAAGCCCGATGGACCACCTGTTGGGACACAACACTTATATATGATATCTATCACGCCTCTACCAACCCAGACTTGATAGCTAGTTTAGTTTAGAGCATCGTGCTAGTAATAAGGAGGCGCCGGTTCGAATCCGACCAAGTGCACATTGGTTTTTTTTTTTCAACACTTGTGTGCCTGGCTATCTCCAGGGAAAGATTAATAATATTTTTCAACCAGTTTGTTTGCACATGGGTTTGGTTCCACTACACAATGCTTGTTCTTTTGGTCATTAACGAGGTGACTGAAATTATTACTTAAACAATGGTGCTGTCGTCAATGCGGCCGACCTGTGGAAGTTTACCCCGCTACACGAGGCTGCTGCAAGGGAAGTATGAAATCTGCAAACTGTCTCATTAAGGTAAGAAATACTCCACCACTCTTTTTCTTCTGATACTTTCTAAGAGATACGGACAGAATTGTTTTTGCTTGCTACCCATACTCTTCTAATCAGTTTTTAGTAGACGCAGTCAGACAGCAGGTCACGCTTTGTTTCCTGCAAAAGTCATGATTTCTTAGCGTGCAATTCTCAAGCTATGTGTCCGTGCCGATGCTTTGCAAAGTTTTTTCCGAAATGAAGCTTACATTTACACCATTTTAAGTAGGACCTGGTACAACTATTGGAAGCGCTAGTGAGTCTATAAATAATCTGTATGTTTTTTTTCTTTGTCTTCATATCAGAAAATTTTAGATTCCTTAACTATTGATGAACAGTTTTTTTTAAAACTGTAGTTAATTTTAATATGGTCGCGTATTGGTCTCCCAACAAACCGTGGACCTGACCGTTTCCGACAGACTCTGGCAAACTGAACGTTGGCAAACTGTTGATAAGATGTGGCTTCCTATGTGCAAAAAATAATTGGTGTCCAACCTTTCTCATGGTACCAAATGAGAAACCCATCCAAATATAGTGTTACTTCAGGCTTTTACGAGACCAAGTTTTATTGTTTTCCATATACCACGAGTCAACACGATGTTTTCATTCCACCCGCTGTGGGAATAGCTGGGAAATACCGCAACGATGGTTTCCACGGCCTTGCCTATAACAATGGCAATATTGAATTGGATCCCGTAGCAATCACACAAGCATTGGCCTAACATTTGAAATTTTTTATTTGTTTTATTTTCGTGTATTTGGACCGTTCGTATGTTCCTTAATTTAATTTTGAATGGATTGCGGAAGAAAATTGCTGTAAAATGTTGAAAACCTGAAAAAATCAGCTGTCCGTTTCCAATAATATTATTTACAAAAAAAGCCAAATTTAAAAAAAAAAAAAAAAATATATTTGTTTAAAAATGCCAATTTTAATTTAATATCACATCAACCATCACCGAATTTATCATGCTAGTTTTAGACATAGTATCTACCGTTACTCCGATTTCAAACAATTTCAAAGACAGTAACAACGCAAATCCAACAAAAATGTACCTGACCAAATCTAATTTTCACTTTTTGCGTATCGGTCATCGAGTCATTTGAGTTTGCTGGAAAAGGAAAATAAGCAGTTTTGTGTGACCTGCCTTTGACTGGAATGGTGTTTCTACAGCAGAAAGTGATCTTATAAATTATTAGAAGGTGTTTACAGATTTGCCATTAGAGAAGTACTATCAGCTTTTTTTCAGCAGAGTATCTCTGATTTCATAAATAACCGGTGGCTCTGAAAGAGTCGTGCTCACTTTCTGACTATGAATACATTAAATCATGCAGTGCAGTGGTGTTGCTGAAATAGTAGGGAGCTGCCTTAAGGTGCCCCACCCATTGCAACATATTTTTTATGTTTCGTATGAAGGGGCCATCACCAATTCCAAAATTTATTTGAATCTGACATACGATTTTAATGTGAGCGATATTGTGTGTATTACAATAGTGTATATAGTACGGTACACAGTATTACAATAGTGCGTAGAGTACTGTACAAAGTATGTTCCGGTTACCGTAACAAACCATGTTTTAGCCTGTAGCATCGAATGGGAAAGAAGTTAGTCAAAATAATTTTTTCAGGTGAATGAGAAAAATTGGGGGCAAGGTTTCTAATGGTTCAAAATTGTCGTTTGGTGATGTAAAATGGTGGGATCGAGACTGAGGATCGGGTAGGTGCCCCTTTAATTACTTTATTTTTTCTGTGACATAACAAAAACCAAAGATTCTTAGTGGGTCCCAAAGTGTAGCACAAATTGTAGCATTTTGTCAGTAAAAATATTATGTACAATTCATTTTTTTCGTCTCGCCCAGCACGGAGCCGACCCCAACAAGAAAAACCGAGATGGTCACACCCACCCCGCTTGACCTGGTCAAACAAGGCGACCAAGATGTGGAAGATTTCTAAGCGCGGGACATCGCTCTGTTGGATGCAGCCAAGAAGGGTAACCTGACTAGAGTGCATAAGTTTAGTCACGCCGGATACATCAACTGCCGTATTCACAGGTCGCAATTCAACGCCGCTTCATCTTGCAGGTAAGCCGTCTCCTCCTCTCTCTTCTGATGGCCCCCTGCGGGTTCGGGTTTAGATTGGCCCGATGTGTTTCCCCTTCCCCTGCATCCGTCATAAAAAGGGCGACTAAATGGGGCCCCCTGCGGTTCGGGGTTAAGAAATTGGCCCGTGTTTTCCCCTGCATGTCGTAAAAGCACTAAAAGGGGCAACTCGTCTGTTCTTTGACCAGAACGTTGTATTAATTAGGATTATAGTATAAATGTTGTAATGATTTTGACTGTGTGTAATTGTATTAGTAAGATGGTTCGGTTGTATTCTTCGTTAAGTACATGTAGCTTCAAATCAATTAACATGACACAAACAGTTATCAATTACATTTGTACCTATGTCCGATCTCACCTATTTATTTTTTTTGTAATAGTAAATAGTAGCCTTATTATGGTTTCTATCTACTGATATTGTGGAGTAATGGACTTTAAAATCTATCAGTTTGGGCAAATGCCCAATTGTATTGGAGCCATTTATAAATGTACATGTAAGGAGACAATCTATTTGGTCTGTAGCGGGGATCTCATGTTTCATGTTCTGAGTGATTGTCGATTTCTGACTTGGAAGTTTGAAGGTTTTTTGCTGGTACATGGATGAAGTTGATGACCTTTTTCAATAGTCTATGATGTGGTATAGTTAGAAATTTATCAGTAAAAATCTTTTGAACTTTGTTTTTTATTGATGCATGTTTTCTAATTGTATCTTTGCAATTAGTTTGTTTATCTTGTTTTAACATGGAGTAGTGATGCTCTGGTTTCTCACTGTATGAGGTGTATCCTTTTGGTATGTATTTGTATTTGAATTGAAATGAAGTTTTAATATTGGCAAAATTGTTTTTCATATATTTAATGTTTGAAATGACAAATTAATGACACAAATAATAATAAAATCGATAGATATAACCACATTGTGTTGATTGTCGTAAACTTTAATCTCCCTCACTCACTCTTCTTAATGTGAATGCTTATCTGGAGGGCACATAGACTCCATAATTTTGTTTAGCTCAGAGGAAAAACAGTATTTTTTTTTGTGTAAAAGGGTGGACCTTTTGAGCCTGATCTTGTAACTGGCACGGGCAGGTGGTCATTTTTGGAGATTTTGGCCCGAAATCATGCTCCATGAAATATCATTTTAACTCGTCTCATAGTTGCGTATTCATTATTATGGTGTGCCGTTATTATTCCGTTAAATGTGTAAGATTGGAAGTATTACAAAAGAACGGCATCCTGCCGGCTCGGATTGCGTGGCGTGTGTCTGTGGGGCGCTCGGTCCTTGTTATCTAAAGTTGTGGTTCGAATCCCACTCCAGGAACAAAATTAGTGATTTTATTTGTATTTTGGAGTTGGAGATTGGAAGCATAAAACATCAGAGTTGTGGATTGAAGAAGAAAAATATTGATGCGCTGCCTTATGAGATTAATAAGACTGGTCATGGTCCTGGAGTCAGGTTTTCGGGCCAGAATTCTTCCGACGTGCCAGGTGGTCGGACATCTGACTTGCTGAATAATGAAATTAAAACATATATCCAAATTATACTCTATTGACCAGTCTGTTGACTCCAGTAATGACACCCTATTTTGTCCTTTTAAACATGGTTCAGAATTGACTGAGTTTTTAGTGCCAAAGTGCAAATAAAATATCGAGCGAAAAACCAGGTTTAATTGTTTAGGATTCATTTCTAGGGTAAAATTGTTCGTAGATTTATGATTTTTATCGAAAACCGCTGGTATCAATACACCATTTTGCTACAAAATATTGATTTGTGGCCGATTTGTCCTAAAAAAAAGAAAAATCACACTGTTCGGGTACCAAAAACCTACTAACTTTGAATACTTGCAGAGTCTAAACAATCGAATATATACCCTTTATAAGATTACTATATCAGGTAAAGTAACTACCTTAGGTGGATCAAGTATTTGTTTTATAATTATTTCATAATTTTCACACCAGAACCATTCAAATTTGACGTGTCCCGTGACCAATGATCTTCAAAATTTAGCACTTTCGAACAAAAATTTTGCTTTGCACAATCACATCTCTGAAAAGGAAGAGTCTACAGTAATGATTTACCTGTCAGTTTATGCAGAATTTCATGAGCTTCAAATTGATGCCTAACTTGTTCATTTCAGGTATAGGAATAATTCCAAAAATACAAAAATGTTTCCCCTACCCCTTGATTTTTCCAGTGAGCGAAAAAAATACTGCTGTTCAATAAAATTGGAAGTACGAGAAAACTAAAAGAGCTATAGGCTTGAAAATTTAATCGATTATGCTCAAAGCAAGTCCCGACGTAGTTATGGTATTAACTTTTTTTCACCCTGTCTAAAATTTGAGAAAATATTTTTTTTTCAATTTGCGGAATCCAAATTTTACCTAAAATTGAGCGTTTCGAGAACCCGCAAAAAAAAACGAAAGGGCGCATTGTTGAAAAGTTAATCTATTATTATGCCAAACATATTCCCACAAGAATATAGTATTACTTTTTTGTCAAAGTGCAAAATATTTGAGTAATTTTTTGTGTTTTTCAAAGCAGAGCATTTGTCAAGCAAAATACCATAGGTTCATTGCCAATACACCAAAATTGCGATATCTCGGAACGCGTCCAACATTTTGCATTTTTTTGACTTCAGATTGGATTTACACCAAATTTTAACCTATAAAACATGGACATGTTTTGTTTCATTTTATAGCACCTTCACATTTTTTGTACACTTTTGGCACTAAACCGAGGTCGTATCTGAAACCATGTCTTAACAGGCTTGAAAAGCAGTAGGGGAATTTTGTGAGAGCACGCATGTCTGTATATGTGTTTGGAATATTTTGTGTTCCAGTTGTTGTTTAGGTTATTTTTTTCACAAAATTCTTGTTCAAAAAAATTTAAGTAGTCCGATTTCAACCAAATCCTTGAGGTCAAGGTGTAGTAGGGAATTCCTTCATATGTGATGGGAAAAAAAAAAATGTCCAACGTCATGACTAACTAAGTCAAAGTTCTCTGATGTTCATGTTCCATTCCCCCAGTTTGGTTAGGTTCTGGTTAGGTTTGGTTTTTTTCCGCATCTCCTTCAAAAAGTTTAAGTCCCATTGCAACCAGAACCTGAGGTCAAGGTGCAGTAGGGGATTCCTTCATTTGAGGATGATGTCAAGGTCATAGACCATGGTCAAAGGTCATGTTGTTTATTTATGTATGTGTGTTCCAATTTGGTTAGGTTTTTGTTTTTTCATGTCTTGTTCGAAAAGTTTAAGGTCTGATTTAAACTAAACTTGAAGGGGAAGGTGTAATAGAGGTTCCTTCATATGTGGATGATTCAAAGGTCATGGACCTAGGACAAAGGTCATCTGATGTCCTGTTCCAGAGTTTGTTAGGTTTTCCATTTTTATGGTCTTTTGAAAAGTTGGTCTGATTACAACCTAGCTTGGGTTAAAGGTGCAACTACGGGTTCCTTCATAGTTTATTGAAAATACAAAGGTCACAACAAACCAAGGTGCAAAGTCACACACCAAGTAGGTCCAGCTGCGGGTCATGTTCCAGTTTGTTAGGTTTTTGTTTCAGGTCTTCGAAAGTGAAGTCTGATTTAAATAGCATTGGGTTAAGGTGCAGTAGGGTCCTCATATGTGAACAATGTCAAAGGTCGTGGGCACCATGGTCCAAAGGTCATTCTGAGTCAATGTTTATACCTGCACTGAACAACTGTAGCCAACTAACAACTTGTTTACACTGTCATCCTTGCCAGGGGGATTTTGCAAGTTTACTTGCTGTATTTTTTAGGTTTGTCACCCAATATGCAGATTTTTATGTGGAATGTTAGGAAAATGTACCTCCCTGATATATCAAGAATTCAACACATAGGCCTATTAACAATATTCCAAATACTGCATTACTTGTTGCAACCAAAGCTTTGCTATGCTAACTGTCCATATTGTACCCAATGATAAATGAGGAAACGTGGTGTAAAAAGATGTCAGATTTCATACAACGTGACACTTATGACGGTCAGGAAATATGTTCATTTACTCCTGGAATCCTTATGTAGCAAGCCTTATTGGACATAACCTTAAACATGACCCAAACCCCAAACTCCTAAAACCCGATCCCCTAATCCCTAGCCCCTAACCACACCCACCTGATCCAAACCTAAACCAACCCATAATCTCTAACACTAACTGCTAACATAAACCTAGCTCCTAAATTCTATTAGAATTAGGAGTTGGGGTTAAGATAGGAGATTAACTGATATTTGTATTAGACATCGAATCGGGGCTGATTTTTCCAAAATGTTGAAAAAATTGGATCGGCAAAATATGTCAGAGCCTACTGATTCTCAGCCATGTATTGAATGAAAGAAGGGACAAAGTATATTTTACCATTTTTAAGCAGAAACGTGAGACAAGAGTTCTCAAAAAGTTATGTGTAGCATCCAAAATTCTCATTGGAACTTTAAGTAAAGTGGACCAACCGAGATTCATTAATTAATGATCATCCATCGGCCATCCTTAGTTAAAATATTTGAACCTAGTGCGATCTTTAATATATTGTGTGGAATCATCGGACGGTGGATCGGCGGATACTACAAAAAAATATCAGCCATTTGATCGGCATAGGAACTGGTGGATCGTTAATCTCTAGTTAAGATTAGAATTTCTAATCTTAGCAGTGATGTCTGATGCCTTATCCCCTAACTCTTTCCCCACTCTTCCCACCTATTGCAACCTAAACCCACCCTTAAACTGAACGCTAACCAACACAAATTAATAAATACTCTTGTGTTTCATACCCCACAGCTGGTTACAATAATGTTGAGGTAGCTGAATTCTTCTGCAACATGGGGCTGATGTCAATGCCAGAGATAAAGGTGGCCTCATACCACTACACAATGCATCGTCCTATGGGGTAGGTAACTGTGTATCATAATAATAACTCTAAAAATCATGTTAGGAGGTAATTGCATTATTATGTTATGGGCCACACAACACTAATTTCATTCATGCATTATCATGTAATGGTTTTACTTCTGGTAAAAAACACAGTAATTTTGAGATGTGTGAGGTCATGGGCGAGTTTGTGAAGCTATGTAGTGCCATGTATGTTTTAAATAAAAGGTATGTGTGTCTTTAACACATAGATATGATTAAATTTAAAATTTTGATTTTCACAGAGAAGTAGGACCTCGGTGTATGAAGATGGCGGTAAACGGGTTTGCAGGCTCGAACGGGTGAAAATGGCATGATTCGCTATTGAGGGGTATCGTATCGGAAAACGAATAGAAGACCCACTCATGACTGCAAACATATGTTAAATTCATAGATTTCCAATACATTGATATATAACTTGTATGCCAAATATTTGCCGCTGAGTTCGAAATCTCGACTTTCAAAACAGGTATATTGGTGTATTTCAATGGGGCAGTTATATACTGGTGTGACGCCCTTATAATGAGTTGTACTATGGGCGGTCTATAGCACAAATCCTTTAAAAGACAGCCCATCATACAAAATATTGTAATTGCATAATTTCCATATCTTTGTTAGCCTTGAAACTCACTTATGAGTTTATCGTCACATTTTTTCAGCCCATAATGAGGGAAACTATTTCATTATTCATATTTGGCACATGCGTATTTTACAGTGAAAGAAACCTACAGGGGATTGACGAAATACGAACAAAATATTGGGTGATATTTTGAGACATCATTTCGAGATTATGAGCAGGTTTCCTACCAAAAAATACAATATCGACTGAAAAAGGTGATGCTTGACCACGAAACTTTTCAAAATAAGAATTTTTTTCAGGTTTTCGGCCGCTAACGCGGCCCCAAAAATCTAACGCGGGCGGGGGACGAGAAACTAAGAATCGAGTTTCAAGGGCCTTATCTAAAATGAGGGCAAGACTGTCCATATGTACCCCTTCATGTAAATTAATTGCAACGTAAATAATTATTTTAGCTGTTTATTCCGTTTTTGATAAGGCCAACATTAAACTTTTGTATCATGTAAATATATACGAGGGGTGGGGTACATATGGAAAGTCTTGCCAAATGGATTACAAAGGAAAGCGTTTAAGGGAAATTGGTGATAGGTGTTTAGACAGCAGTGACAGGCAATGTGTTGTCGTAATTGGGTACTGGAAAAAATACACAGCAGTTAAGTTGAACGGGACAAGTCTTCAAATCTTCAATCCACAGCAACCTGAGTAAAGTAGAATCCACCATTCCTTTTGCACAATAAGGCGACTTTAAGCCTGTAGTGCGTTCGCTTTTTTTTTTTAGCGTAACACGCCACTCCGGTGATTTTGATTCGGCGCCAGTGCTCCTTGACAAAAGTCGCCGAGATAGAGGCTCAATAGGGCCGCGATCAGTGGCATAATTGCATAGCAACTGGGCCCGGAAGTGGCATAACTAGCGGACTACGCATTAAAGGAATTGTGGCTCAACTTTAAGTATTTTTGAAATTGTATGGCAAAGCATTACCAGATTCCAGCCTTGTTCATAAATTGCCAGAAATATGCAACGAGAGATTTTGAGGGTACCCAAATAGTTGTCACATAGTAATTTCAAATAGATTAGACACTCAATAGATTGCTTGCCTTGATCTATGCTACAGAAAAGTCTTAAAAGAGGAGAAATAATAGGGTGATTTTGATTTGCTTATATTTCAATGATGTAAAACATAGGCTGAATTCGAATTTGCCTCTATACGAAATTAGAAATTGCCAACATTTTGATATCAGAACATTGTTCAGCTTACTCCTTTCAGATGGGGGATATTTTTGATGGAAAGCTTTGCATCACAGCAAAAATCAGAACTTACGATTTTTTTAGGACACCTGATTGTGAAATCTCTCGTTGCACCCTTTTAAGTCATTGGGTAACCATCAGGTAGCCATTAGTAACATTTTTGTCTTTGCTTCCATTTTCGCACTTGGACATTAGCAGCGTTACTGATTCAAAACACCACACTGGGTCAATGCCGTAGACAGGTGGAACTTCACCCCCTTACATGAGGCATGCACAGAAAGGAAGGACTCAACTCTGTGCTTTACTCGTAAGTCTCTTTTCAAAAAATATGTATGTTGGGTCAGCCTCACAAATTGGATTGTAGTATAATAATTTTTTTGCTGGTTAAACTGAGTTTTGTTTTCCTTGACAGGGTGTGGAAGTGTGAATGAATATTAAGAGATTTAATAAATGGAAGATGAAGATAGAAGAATTCAGCAATTGAAAGCTTTTACTTAGGACAATACCAGTAGTAAATTTGTTCCAAAAAAGTATTTAAGAGAAAAGATAACTCTGCTATGCTAAATATTTTCCATTGGAAAGGATTGTGCATAATTATGTAAGTTCCATATTAGGGTACTTGAATTTAAAATGTATGGGACATTGTGTTTGAAATGTTTGCTCATAATACCAAACCACAAGATTGAAACACTAGAATTTTGAGAAAACTTCGTAAGGGTATTGTGAACCATAAACAAAGCAGCTGGGTGTTAGAAACAAGAAATACACCTTTAACTTTTGTGAAGAAGAGAAAGAATCAATTTGTTGTTTTTAGAATGGTTAATTTTGGGGGAAAATGGGCATTTCATGTTCACACAATCTCGTCTAGGACTTTGACCTAACGGGTAATGACTTTCCCGGGTACTCGTTATGATTTCGGGCGAGTAGTCCCGGGTTTACCCGAAACTCCCGAGTGCAAAATGCGGCACAAAGTAGTTAGAAAAAAAATCTACCCTGACAATACATACCTTCAAATATTCCAGGTTTTTGAAAGGTAACAGCGATTGGTTGTGAAAACACACCATGTTCTAAATTGGGTTCAATTTTTAATAAGGAAGAACTCTTTATTTACACAAATCTGTACTTTTATTTTAAATTTATTCATCCTAACACCCATTCACAACGTAAAAAACCGATCGTGGAACACGCTGGTCAGCTGACAAATCGGATGAGATTGACGTAAAAAACAGCCCGTAGTGACAGCTCTTTACCACTAAGACGCGACAACTAAACAACCAAGCGGGTGAATGGAAGTTTTCCATCAAGGAGAGTGTTGGAGGCATCAAGAAATATGCAATTTGCTGTAGCCTAGGTAATGGTGTATTGCGATTTGCGGGTTAATACAGCGGCAACAACTTTCATCACGCGAATAACTATCAACGTTTGCATCAAAACTGGGTATACATTAATGGATAATGGTTTCATTCAGGATGTAATATTGTTGGTGAGACTCGGGAGTAGGAAAAGAATGTAAATTTTAAACTTATATTTTTTTAAAGTGACGTTTGGGAAAACCCGCTCGATAAATTCTGCCCGGTTTAAGGGTAAGACGTAAAAGGGCGGGTCCCGGGTACCCGGGTCCCGGGAAGATGTCACAGCCCTAATATCGTCCCCCTGACTTACCTCAAAAAAGTGAAAAGTGTGATTATATAGGAAAGGATGAGAATTTAGTAAGACTGTTGTACCTGAATCTTATGCGCGTAAACGCAACCCCCCCCCCCATGTATTATTTATTTTATTTTTTATTTATTTATTTGTAACAACACCTTACAACGGTGGCAGTTGGGCACACGCAAAAAGCATGCAGTGCGTTCAACATACAGACATGTATAAAACAGTAAAAACTTAAGCATTGCACAAAAATACACAATATAATAAACTGTTGAAAAGTGAAAGAAAAAAAAAGGGAAAGAAAACCAAACGGCCACTGGGGGAATAGAGTGTGAAAGAAAGAGGCATCACACACACACCAGAACACATACACCCACACCAACAAACACATACATGCACACATTACACACACAAATTATATCAATTCACACCTAAATTGATAGAGAAAAATGCAACTTAAGTTATAAAGTGTTTTATTTATAAATAATTATTTAAAAATATGAATAACAAACAGCAACGAAGATACACTGAAAAAAAAAAAGGCTGCTGCTGAGAAGAAGGCCTAATGAACACCCAAGCACGTCTTCTAACCAACTGCCCAGGTAACCCTCTAAACCAAGTTTATTGGAACGCCGCGGTGCTGAAGTGCTTATTAACCCATTCAAAAAATTTTTTAGCCAGTTGTAATTGTACAAAAAAAAAAACATTAATGAATACTTTAGAACAGATTTAATAGTTCCGATGTTAATTTCCAAGCACGCTTGGCGTTTGATTTGTCGAATTCATTAAAATATAATAAATGTCTTTGCCTAGGTGGTAAAGTAAGTATTTAAGTTTACTGCCAAGAACAAAATTGTATTTTACATCGAGATTGCTTGAACATAAATAATTCCCAAATATCTGTGAATCAAGACCAAAAGATCTTTGCAAAGTTTTTATATTCATCACTTTAATAGTGTTAAGTGCATGACACACAAAAAGGAAGTGTTTGATGTCTTCGAGACCATTGTTGCATAGATTACATTTGCATCAATTCGGGAGTCCATTTGCTTAATTTATGATCTAATGGAAGAGTGTTGGATCTCATTTGAACTTTAAGGCTCGCACCATTAGAAATCAGTTTGTCCAAAAAGATATTTTCCATACACCCGGGTGACCACTTAATTGTCATTGTAATCCGCAAAGAGGAGGATTTATTACAAATTTCATTTGCCATCATTCACAGATATATTGTGAATGATACGTTATACAGTTTGTCCAGAACGGATTCCTTGCGGGAGTTTCACCAGTTTTGCGCAATCTATACATCATGGAGATAGCATTTATGCAATATTTTCCTGAGAGCACAATTAGGAATTTGTATTTAGCCGCGATTTTGCAGGATCGAGTCATAGAAATATGGTATTAAGCATGAGTTTGGGCCAACGATTAAGATCAATGTCAATAACGCGCCGCTAAATACTGCATTCTAATACTTCATTCTAAAAGTTGTTTTGAATCGAGGATAATGGAGCCCAGGCCGAGATCGCCATAAAGCGCAGCACGCGGCGTGTTACGGGAGGCTTTCAGAATGTGACGCGCCATTGAAGCTGCAAATTTCAATGTTGCAATATCTGCGTGGCTTCCGGGGATCCCTACTGCGCTTGCATAGTTAATGGGGAGAACAATATTTCTCCATAGAATATATTCACCGTAATACACTCTATTAAAATATTCAAAATTGCCAATCACACGATTTCAGGATTGCAATTACCTGACCTTTCTTAATTACTCATAAACCTGACAATGTCCGGGGGGGTAAGGATACGGGAAGGGAAATGAAAACGCCGAGGTACTTATAAGAGTTCAAACTTCGGAATACAATTCATTGCCTAATTTCCAAAATTTGTTTTGTTGGTACGTTGGCATACAATCAAGACATTTGATTGTCGTGTTGAAACTTAATTTCCAGTCTCTCGCAAATTGTGTAGCCAGATTTAAAACATGCTGTTTATTCAATTCGTCATTGCGAGCAAAACCAACGGCGTCTGCCCAAAAGGAGAACTACCGACACAAATGTTATGAATCCTGACACCAACAGCAGCTTCTGAGTACTTTGCAAATTTGTGAATAAAAAATACAAATAAAAAAGGCGAAAGGACACAACTTGTTTCATATGTAAGAAAATTGGCCATTTTAATTTTCTGTCCATAAAACTGCACAGAAATTACAGCACTAGGCATTTAGCGACATGGGAATAAGCTCATAACACATTAACTGCAAGATCAGGGATCAACAATGATTTTGGGAATAACTTTTTCTCAAGGATTATCTAGTGAACAGTGAAAAAAGATAGATGGTGGTGCAATCAGGAAATGCACCTTTAAACCCTTAATATTCGTGGGGGCTTCGTCATGCGTGTCATCTTCCCAGGTTAAAATGCCTAATCTGTTGCCCTTCCTATATTAAATATGCCAGCTTTGCCCTGGAGGAAGACCCCTCCATGACGAAACAAAGAAGGTCAAACGCCCCTTACCTCTCCACTGCGAGGACAGGGTTACGCTCCCTCTGATAGATGCAAGCGCAATCGGTTTGCCCTATACATCCTCCCCAACCAACCCACTGCCAACATGGAGTCAACACCACCCCATCAACCCCCAAAGACGCCTCATCGGGGGTGGTAGCCACCCCCAAACCAGACCGCGGGTTATACGGTAGAACCGGAGCCGGGGAGTAAAAGTGCGGCGGCGGAAGCTGCTGCCAGTCGGGGGCGGGCAGAAAGCGGTGCCGTTGGGGGCGTCGGGGGTTGGACGTCGGGTCAGGCCACAACCGGCCCATCCAAAAAGGAGAGGAGCCAGGAAAAGACAGAACAGAATTAAGTAGTAACCCCCTGGACATGAATATAGTACCTTCTTAAGAGTGTCCAGTTGGATCATTGAGGGACATCTTGAGAAAGAAAGAACCAGGTGAGGAATTCTGACTTGAAAATAACTCAAGTGGTTATGTGTTTCACGTGAAACAAAGGGTTAATTTTGTAATTGTTAACACAATGAAACATACTGTAATATTTAACTATTTGGATTGGCTCTATATTTCCATACAAAAATGTTTTAGAAAAAAATGCATTATCCTTTTAGTAGAAGTTAATACTCAGACTTTTACACGAGACATATTTAACGGTATTCCTGGTTAAACCGTCACACCCATCGATTTTCTAAGGAAATCTGATCGAGAATGGTAGCTGGTTACCCTGGTGGATGAAAAAGAAGATTCATAACTTCTTACAGGGTGTGTCAGCTTCTGGAGAGTTGGCGGCCATCCAGCACATGCGGCCTTGTATGGTGGGGCATAGTTTTGCCCAAAGGCTAGGCCCCCACCGAAAACTGGTGGATTTGGCGGCAGAAGGTCATGGTCATTATCTTTTGCTCCATACATCCGCACACAGCAGTCTGCCGGTGTGTAGGTGTATCCGGCCACCCCCGGTTGACGGCAAACCGGATTTTACAACGTTGTTTCACTAACTAACATATTGAGGAGTGATTAGTACTGTGTGGCAGATATGCATGAGAGAGTAATTTGCCTTTGGTGCTAGAGGTCTCTAAGGCCATTTGCTTGGATTTATTCAGGTACAAAATTCTGGATTCAAATTTGTACATTAAAGAAACATAACATTTCCAAGAGTGCCAATGTGTATTTCAACCCAGTTTTTTTTTTTGCATATTTGGAATGCTTTCCATGTATTGATCACACCTGAAGTGAAAACTCCAAATACTGCTGTCGTTAGGTATAAGATTATTGAGACATGATATAGAATTTTATGGCTTTTCTATGGTCGATTAGGACGGCAGGCAACTTTTTCTTTTATTTTTTATTTTAGTAGATCTTCTTTTTGCCGGAAACCCCATCAGTGTAATCCCGGTTTTCCAGTGTGCCCAGGGTCAAACATAAATAAACAAAATTGGAATACATCAATAATTAATACCAAGAAATACAGAAATTAACTCAAAAGGGTATAAAAACTTACAATAATAAGAACATAATTCCCCCTACATGGTAAGTTAAACATCCAACCCACTGCCTATAATACAAAACATTGTATTGCACATAAACTGTTGAGTTCATAGCATACCAAAACCTTATAGACCATAAACACACATTCACATACACACCTCAACAACATCACACCACACGCACACACACACCACACACACGCGCACAGCACACACACACACACACACACGCACACACACACCGCCACACACCCCCTGCACACATACAAAATAGCGCGACCCACACACATACACACATACCATACACACATACACTCGCACACATATTAAAGGCATACATACACAAAAATTATACCACAAACACACAGTATATACATACAATCACACATACACGCACACACCAAAAAGAAGTAAGACAACTAATTACAGAGCCTACAATAAAAGTACTGGTGAAATGAGATTTTAAAAGTCGCAGTCTTGACGGGAGGGGTTTCTTAGCGGCTAAAGGAGATTATTAAAAGAGTTAACCCACACTAGGTAAATGCCTTTTATCTGAACATTTTAATGGGGGTGGAACCAGATTAACCGATAAGAACCAGCTCTATTCCTGTGGTTATGGCTAGCAGAAACGGGTCTGAAAATATTGCAGAGGTTTTGTGGGGCATTAAGAAATCCTTGAAACCATGATTTCCGATGTTCCTAAACGGCGTCTCGTTGAGATGTCTGCCAACCAAGTTAGATTCAGGATGATGTTTGTGGATAGTTACGTGGAAGGCCTAGTATAAATTCAAGACAATTTTTTTTTTTCTCTTCACTTATTTGATCCAATAGTCTTGAAATGGTCTTTAGCGTGTTCACAACTGCTCATGTGCAAATGAGAGAATTTGTATAGTAAAAAATCTCCTGTCACTGTACATAATTGATTGAATTTACAACCTCTCTCCCCCACCCCATGTTTTTGTGGACCTGGGCAACAAAACAGACAACACACTCAATACTTCCGAGGGGATGTTAATTGTCAGTCAAGTACGCCATGAAATGGAGTGAGTTTCGGACTTTCATATCATAAGAGTCGGGTGTAAACTCCTCGACTGGCCCTAAGCAATCTTGGTAAATCCTAGCTTATCAGAAAGCAAACTGTGTTGACCTCTAGGCAGATTATCATAATTGATTACTTGTCACAGGAAGTTTACTTGGATTACCAGGACTATTACGATCAATCAATTATTATTAGTTACACCAATTTTTAAATGCGGTTTTGTCCCCCGCTAAAAACTATGGTGTCCGGATAACCTCATACTCGCAATACTGCTGTGTGGGCATTTTTGGAGCAAGATAATGGACCGGATGCCCTTCTGAACATCAACCCCCAATTTTGGGCAAACACGCCACCCTGCAAAGGCAGCATTTGCTGAATTGCTGGATGACCGCCATTATCTCTCCATAGTGGACGCCCGTTTAGGCAGATCTTTTCATTCTACCAGGTTCAACCCAGCTACCCTCATCAGATTTCTTAGAAACCCAATGGTGTGACGGTTTAAAGTGCCGCCAACTGGCCTGACAGGTAGTACTGGTTCCCAGGATACCAGTAGTCAGGCCCCTCAAAGGAAACCTGAGCTGACCTCAGACGCATAAAACATTCACCGGCAAGATTTTCTTTTCATTCATTGGTTTATCTCTTTATGCCTAAATCAGATCACCTGGCTGTCTTAATCGCAATGCCACATTAGCATCAGGAATCGGGCATCAATCACTGCCTTTGGTCATCCCGCCACAGTCATCAAGGGTATGGAACTATCACACCGGGGGTAACATTACCCCCAACCCTCATCTTTAACCCACTCCCAAGGATCAACGTTGATAGACCTGACACGGAAGACAAGGATTCCCTCTCGGCATCAGGAGGTATTAAGGCCAAAAAACCAGAAAACACCATTTGTTCTCAGCAGAAATGTGAAAAAAAACAAATGCACTTTTTGGGAAATAAAATGCTAATACATAATGCTGAGATTTTCTTTTAAAAAAGAAAGGACCAGGGAGGTGTTTTTATCATGGTCTAGAAGAGTACCATCTTAGAAACATGGGTTTTTTTTTTTAGTGTAACAATTAAACAAAATGGGCAAGTTAAACTTTCCTTACGCTCTTTTCCACGAACCTCTTGGCCCCTTCAGTTTAGAAAAGGATAAGTTTGACAGGAGTGATATCAAGCAAATCACACTGTTCAGTTTTACCTTTCATTTTCCTTTGACCTACTCCATGAACTTACCGGTCTCATCCTGGAATAATGGGCAAGGGGTGCTTGAATTGCTACCTAAACTAATCACAATAATATGTGTTAGAATTCTAAATTGTTTAATTGCCTGCCTATCTTTGGTGAAGCATGGGCATAAAGTGAGGTAAATAAAGTTAGAAAGAAACAACATCCAGTGGTCAAAAATCATGGATTCGAAGAAGAGAAATGCTGGGCGCCATGCCTTGCTTCGTTAATAAATAGAAATCGGATGGATGTATAACAGCATTTCAAAGAGCTACTACACAAATTGGAGCCCTTGATTATAAGAGACCATAACATATTTTATGACAGCCATTTCATATATTATACATCCCTATATGAAACCAGAATCCAGCGATGGCCACATCTAGGGCAAATGCCTGAAATGTCATCATTTTCCACAAAAAATAGAACATGGTCCTCTCGTCCCATCATGTCTTTGATCCCACGAGAAAACAGGCCAACCTTTCATTTCCCAATTGCAGACTGTCATTTTTGTGGGCCGCCAGCCTATAGCTGGCCGGACCACTTAGCAATCCGTTGTGCGTGTGTATGTGTGGATGTGTGGTATGTGTGTGTGGATGTGTGTGGGTATGTGTGTGTCACAAATTGTTAAGTTTTTTTTAAATTGACCTAAATTGAAAAGTTTAACCCTTCAATTTGTGAACCAAACTTCTGTCATAGTGCACAATGGTATCCCTCATATGGTGAAATGAGGTCAAAGGGTCATGGTTGAAAGGCCAAAGGTCATGTGGACCCAAAATTTATAGAAATTATTTTAAAATTGAATTAATTGAAAACTTGAAGTTCAATTGAAACCAAACTTTTCATAGAAGCCCATGCGCTCCCTATATGTTGATGAGATCAAGGTCATGTGCCAGGGTCAAGGTCATGGGGCCAGGCCCCGCTTATATTCTTTGAAAATTAGCGAGCGCCGGGAAAGCCGAGAACCGCGAAATTTATTCTATCCGTTTCTCCAGTTCAACAGTGGATTGCCATTTATCCATTTTGATGGTCCAATAGGAAGAATGAAGGGCAAAATGATAGTGTGAATGGGCTTTAAGATTTCTTAGGGATTTCGTTTGTGAAAATTGGACACTACAACTTAATATTTATTTTGTAGGATGTGGTAATTTCATAGGATAACAAATTTGGAATGAATGTTACAAGTATATGTACACAAGCAATTTTTGTCATCTTTATTTTTTTTTTTATGAGTGATTTTACTGTAGAGAATGGTGAGTATTTTGTAGTGATGTTATGATAAGTGGAAAGATAAGGCCTTTGTTTTGCTTGGGCGACGTAATACATTTGTTTTGTGGCATGATCTAATAAACAGCAGTCAAATGGGTAATATGGAAAGATGGTTTGGTATTTCACCCTTCATTTATTGGGTAAAACTGCTTCTAGGAAACCAAGATATCAGGGGGGTTAAGTGACGGTTTGCAGTGGCGGTTTTTGCAGAGGTTCCTCCCTCCCATTTTCAAACAACCTCAAAGAAATGTGTGTCTGAAGAGTTCAGGGCCTGTGAAGTTTCAACGCTCTGTCACATGCAAAATGAGGTCATTGTCTATAGTAAAAGTGTTAAGTGTCTTTACTATAAATGAAAGTAACCAAGTATGTTGAAGTGGCCTTCATTTGTAAAATCTCAGTCTTAATGAAACTTGTGACAATGTCCTTTTGGAGGGTGCTGCAATGGGGTCAGCTCATGCAGGGGCCAAGCCCATGTATAGTACAAATAAGTGCCTGTCATGATTCCTCTTAACCAAGAACCATACTTCAGTTGGGGACAAAATGACACCCCTTGCAAATTTTACCTTAGATCATAAAGTATTTTGGGAACCGTACTCTCTTTACGACGAATGACCAGGCGCGCCATTATTTTAAGTGAAGAACGAGGCCCGGAGGCTTAGTTTCTTCCACGCAAAATAATGTTGTGCCCGATGTCCCATTCCAGTCGTAAAGAGAGTAACGTTTCCCAAAATCATCCTTATTCTCATTCTTAACAGCTTTAAAATCATTTATGTTTATAATTACCCATTTTTCGCGATGGCTTTAGACGGCTTTAAATACAACAGAAAGGACTGCCATCACCCAGTGGAAACAATCGCACAACCGTTGTATGCAACGATCATACGCAACACGACGCAACGTTGGCAGGTGCGCAAAGTAGCTAACGGGTATGAAACGCAAGGCGCTTCAACCTAACAATAACATCAATAAACGCACCGCGCTACTACCTTGGTTTTACATAACAAATTTGAACCCGGGCATCAGCAATGAAATTGCTTACATTTTCACAGCTGTTTAAGAATATATCTTTGTATGTCTATGTAAGGCATATCAAATAAATGAATACCGAAGTGCGTGACAAGTAGTAGGAAAACGGCCGATTTCCTAATCAGCATTGTATGTCTAAAGAAGGGTCAGAATTTTCCTCTTTCCAATAACACCCGACCATTTCCCAATTCAACGTGACTGAATAACAAGCATTTGTGTCCCGCGGTGAAATTGCTCTGGACAAGTTAGCGTGATTATTGGATTTTTGACTACAATTATCTTCCTGACGCCTAAATTTTGACAATTGTTCCAGACTTATACTTTATACCCTCTATTGATATCAATACTGCTAATTGTGATAGCACCCAAATAATTTAACACCACTCTGGAAAGATCAACCTGCTTGGACACAATTTTTTTGTTTTCAGGTCAAATGTGGACTTGGGTTACTATCCAGATTGTGGATTAGTGGTAAATAGCGGTGGTTTTGGGTTAGAGCGTATAGGTGCGCCTGGCTTCAGAGCCGCGTAGTCTCTGTAAATCCATGGCGCCTATTATCAAGGGTATTAGGTTGTGTGATGTCATCATTTTTGCAGCAAGTTTGATAAGCTTGTTGAGTTATATTCACACCGATCCTCTTAATGTTATCATTATTTTATTGTTTTTTAGAATTCGTCTGTTGACGTTCGGTTGGCATGTCCCCTACCCCTTCCTTACTATGAATAATCTTGACACTAGCTTTTTATATCGTCCACCACGCCGTAAAGGGCCGATATTACGAAGTCACAAGGTTGTTGTGGTGTAGGATATAAAAAATCAATTATGAGGGCGGAATTTTCCAAGACCGCTCCGGATTCGAATACCTAACATTTTACGGATGTTAAATCAGTCTGTAACAAATAATCTCTAGGCCCAAAGGCTAGTTCCAACCACACCATTAATGCAAAACAGTGCAAAATTTACCACTTCTATTTCCAAAACGACGTCCGATGGTGAAATGCGATCTTTTTCCCACGGTTTATTCAAGCGTCATGCGTAGCGCGTATATACAGGGTGAGCAAAAAAACTTGACCGTGATTGTGCCCG
This sequence comes from Ophioderma brevispina, assembly GCA_023653785.1. NCBI lineage: Eukaryota > Metazoa > Echinodermata > Ophiuroidea > Amphilepidida > Ophiodermatidae > Ophioderma > Ophioderma brevispina. The sequence continues at coordinate 26,623 of JAMKCH010009097.1, forward strand.
CCATTTTTTAATTTAGGTAAGAAACATATATCCTAACATATGTGGTATCATCGGAAAGCTTAATTTATTGGCTTTAATTTGCTGCAAAGATAATTCCACTCATAAGTATAGGCGGCTACATTCGTTTGAATCAAGTAGTCACGGATTTTACCCCTATCCACGGCTTCCCATTTGAATGCCTGCGGTTAAAATACCAATGACTCCCCCAAAATTCATGATGGGGTATGGTCTATGTTTATGTGAAGTAAAGTGGTATCTTAGGTAAGTAAGCCAGTGAAATGGTAAGTTTTATAAGAAAACCTTTTTTCCAAGATGAGGCATATTTAGGTCTGCAATATAGACAATACTTAAACCTCAAAGGTTGTCACTGAGGCTGTTCCTTCATATGGTATGATTCTTCAACTCCTCCAGAAACGGATACATGTATCAAGTTATTTATTTTTAAAATGATTTTTAGAGTGATGAGGAGTAAAATGTTAAGGGCATGATGGTAAATATGTGACTGAATTTTTGGAATTAAACATAGCGCCACAATTTATTCTGCATTCTGCTCATAGTCGATTTTCTTCTGGAACTGATTGTTCTCTGAACCGCCATCAATTGTTACTGTGAATCCCATGGCCAGAGGGCTAAAGAGCAAAAACTACTCTATTCAAAACTGTAGCTTGGTCTATACCTAACCGATGTGATGATCTTTACGCCAACTTAAAAGATAATAACTAAGCTTGGCGATGATACCAAGTATGTTAGATATATGTTATACCTCAAGTAAAATGGCGGATACATCAGGGTCAGTTTTTTATTGTGACTCACCCTGTTTCTGAGTGGTTCCCCCGCCGGGGCCAAAATAATACCAAACATGTGTTCTTAAAATTTTTCAAAATGGCGCTGCAAACTCATAATCAGGTCCAATTAGAATCAACTGTAGAAAATTCTACTTGTAATAAAACTATCTTCATGTCATGACCGGTTTATTGAGATAATGACCGTCCCCGTCCCGTGATCTTGCTATTTAATGACAAAAGCAGCAGGCCAATTCCTGCTTCCAAGGCGAAAATTCAAGAACTCGCCCGATTTTGTTTGTTGCTCGCTGTCGCAAATTGGCCCATTTCGGTGGTGCTGTAGCGTCAAGGTGTTTTATTGAAAAGAGGACATTCTGATCTTTCTTCACTGCAATGCTGGATTAATGAAAATTCGTAAGTTTCGTAATGAATTTCCATTGAACTTTGGTGTACTTAATTTCAATACCGTATAACCCATGCAAAATGTGATGATTTTTTTGGTGAAAAGGAGTAAATGTATTCGGCAGAACCATATCATTATTTCTGATACCATTCCTTTAACAGATGCAAAGCAACCATCCCGTTGAACACGCGACACACGGCCAGCTGGCGGAATATTTAAAGCCAGATACAACATCCTCAAGATACAGAAGGTACGGACTAAAGATGTGGGGAGATACTTGCACCTGAATAAAAAGGTGGCCGATGAGTAACCATAGTCATGACAATAAGGATGCTGTTCCATGGTAAGTCAATGTGAATTTTATTCTTAAAGGTGCAACGAGAGATTTCAATAACAGGTGTCCCGAAAATTGTGAAAATTCTGATTTGGCACTGTGTAAAGCCTTTATATCAAAAATACCGCATCTGTAGGACTAACTGAAGCATTTTTCTTTTTGTACAAAATTGTGACTTTCTAATTTCGATAGGAGCAAATACGAATTCCAGCCTATGTTCTATTGACTTAAGCAATATACAAAGCGCCTTTGGGTTTCATTTAAGTTATTCGGTAACCACCATAAAAAGAGTAGGATCTATTGTGTTCTAATCTATCTTAAATCACTACATTCACTTGAAATATGGATGCCCTTGAAATCTCTCGTTGCACCTTTACTAATAATAATACTTGCCAGATCATTCAAAGCAATATTCAAACAAACAATGAATGAACACAACATGCATTAACCCTAACTCTGTTCGAACAATCTTCAGAGGAAGTGAAGGGTAAAGGCTCGAAGCTAAAGAAGATTGGACATCTTGGGTGGGTCGGATTCGACCGTGGCCTCCGCGCCCAGTCCCACATAACCAGATCGGCATCCACACAAGGTCTCGCGGGCCCAGCCCCCGCCAGACGATTTCGTGCCCCATAGTCTGTTTGTAAAATGACATTTGCACTGTTTTTGACTTATGCATTTTCTAGCCCAGCTCAGTGAGTTTTAGGGTCTACCTTTTGGTGTAAGATATTCATAGAGTTAGACTAGAGTAAAGACCTCTTTTACGGAGTAAAGCTGTACAATCCATGTACTCCTTTGCTCTCTTATAGAAATTTTCATTCTAGGTCGGCTAATTTCATTAGGTTTACATAGAGATGAACCAGTTTCAGTGCGTCTTGGGCATGTTAGGGTTAGACCCAATGGTTTGTTGAGTCATCCCACAAGCACCAGTTTTGTGAATTTTCAACCTCACATGGTCATGTGATCCCTCAAATATCCTATCTTAACACTAAAAAATCCTGACTTCATGCTCATTTGTCACCCACAAGCATTATTACTTAGGGCAATTTTTGCATGAATATGAATATCCTTGGTTCGTAAACTTTTGGAACACTTTTTATCCCTAGTACTGACATAAGTTTTTGTACGTACATTGCAGTAAAGCCACATTGCAATGCATTGTGGGATGGAATTGATTCACAAACACCCCTGGGTAGACCAGAACAGGAAAATGGAAGGAATCCAGTTAATGCAGCCTCTCTGGCCCGACCCCGGGATTTGCTGGGACCTTTGGTGTAAAGCGAGAGAAGAAGTATTACGTTACCACCTGCTCCCACAGGATTGCTTGGTATTTTGAAGGACTATAGGACTGAAGTACTTACTACTTAGATCGATGTGTCGACAGGGAGAAAGATTTTCTTTTATTCTGTTGACAGTGGAGTATTAGACTTAATGTAAGGGGCTGATTAAAACATAAGTCAAAAGGTCATTTTTTGCACTCCGTTGGTGCATAGGGGGTCCAAGTGACCCCCCTCATTAAAACCCCCTTGCCGTTGGAATTTTTTAAACCAAAATTCTGGTCAATGATGGTACATCACTGACCGCCATACCTGTAAAAAATGAAATCTGTTTACAGATTCATAACTGTCCAAAAGAATTTTATGATGCACACCAATTCTCCCCCCCCACCCAAAAAAAAATGAAAAACCGTTTTCCCGAAGGATTTTTAGCTCGCATCCTTAGTATCAGAGCTCTTGTTATGGCAATGTTTTGCTCTATCTAATCTATCTATCTGTTAACACTTTTCTACTGCGATCTTGTTGTCCACAACGCTTGGGCCGATTGCACCGAAATCGTCAGAATAAGCATTGACTCAAGGCCCATGTGGGGGTGTTCACAGATTTGGGTCAAAGGTCACTGGCCTATTTAACGGGGGCATTCTGTTGAAATCATAAATTGCTTCTTTGTGCCACCATCCATTGTTATAAATCAGGGACTTGGTTCGAAGAACCGCTGACCCCAGGTCGCAATGGGGTGTTCACCGAATTTGGTCAGAAGGTCACATGGCCTATTAAGGGGCATTCTTTGAAAATCTAAAAATTCCTCTTGTGCACAAATCAATTGTTATAATCACTAGACTTAGTGAGACGAACCGCTGACCCAAGGCCCAGGTTGGGTTTCACAGATTTGGGTCAAGGTCACTTGGCCCTATTACAGGGCATTCTTTGAAATCTATAATTCCTTCTTGTTGCCGCAAATCAATTGCTATAATCACTAGCTTTGGTTCGAAGAACCTCTGACCTAAGGCCCATGTAGGTGTTCAACAGATTGGGTCAAGGGTCACGTGGGCAGGTTAAAGCGCATTCTTTGAACATCTAAAACCTTCTTGTCCACAAATCAATTGTTATAATCACTAGACTTTCGAAGAACTTGCTGCTTCCATGGTCTATATGGGGTTTTTTCCCCTAGATTTGGTCAAAGTCAGGTGAGCCAATTGAGGGGCATCTTTGAAAAATGCTATAAAATTCCTTCTTGCTGCCACAAATCATTGTATACTCACTAGACTTGGTTAGACGAACCACTGACCCCTGGTCCCTATGGTTTTTCACAGATTTGGGTCACGGCCTTAAAATGTGGGCCAATTAAAGGTGCATCTTTTACATTTCTATCATTTCATGTCGTGCCACAATCAAGCTATAAATCACCAATGTGCTCAGAAAACCACTTACCCAAGGCCCATATATGGTGGTCACAATTTGGGGAAAGGTCATGTGGGCCCCGATTAAATTAAAGGGGCATCTTGTGATCTGCAGGACTGCGGGCCTACTACAAAAAGTAGGCCCTGGTCTAGATCATCTGGGCCAATATTCTCACCATTTCCCTCATGAGCAGTCATATTTGTATACTATAAATGCCAAACCATGGGTGCTACTCCTAACGTCTATTACTTATGCTCATGTGGGGGACTTTTCAAGATTAAGATCTCCACAATGGAAAATGTTGCGATCTCCCGGGTGGTGTCAATATGTGAAAGAGTGAGAATAAGAATTACTAATAAATGAAAACCGGGGTGCTATCCTAAACGTCACATGCTCATGTGGGGACTTTTCCACGTTAATGTCTCCACAATGGAATCTTGTGCCCCAGGGTGGTGTACCAATTTAATAAACATGCTCTGAGCTACAGCACTTGGTGCTCTGTTTCCTTAAAATTTGGCTAAAGAGGAGGAATATAATACAATTACCATTAGTTAAAAGTAGTTATACCAAAGTTTTAAATCCGGTTGTCCCTGTAAACTGGGGTAGCCGGGGTGTACACCTCACAACAGCAATACTGCTGTGTGGGATTTGGAGCAAAAGGGGGATAATGGACAGGGATTTGCCCCTTCCCTGATGCCAATTCCCAGTTTTTGGTGGTGGGCCTAGTCTTCGGGCAACCACGCCCACATGCAAGGCAGCAGGTCGCTGGATGGATGCCATGAAGCTATCCAGAGCTGCGTCCTTGTTGAATAAAAGAATTAAAAACAATAACTCAGCATGATTTAAGGGGCAAAAAACAAACTGAATTGACCCACCAAAAATAATTATTTGTATTTAGTATAAAAAACGCAAGGTCAAGATTGACTTTTTCGCAACAGATTATGCGCAAATGATATTTAGGCAAATGTACATACAAACTGGGCAAAATAATTTAGCGTTTTTCAAACATGGCATGCAAAAAAAAAAATTAAGAAATCTGGGTCCACATGGGACCCCCCTTATGCACTTGAAGTGTAATTGTGATGGGTGTATTACTTTCTATAGACAAAATTTCAGTGTTCGAATATTGTTCTTGTGGCCTTTACATGTTGCCTTTTTGATTTTGTCCAGGCATTGAAAAAACCTCTGGATTGGTCTTGGAGGTTCCCATTAATCAACGCAATAACCAACAAGGGATTTGACGAGAGACACGCCTACATTCGGCGGCATGTTTGGTGAGGCATTCTATATTGCCGTAGGATCCTCTAAGAGTTAACCAACTACGGGTATATGGCAGTGGTGGCGGCACTCACTGGAGGTTAAAAGCATAAGGATAGATTCAGTTATGTATGCCACAGGTAGGAAAGACCAAAAATCAATCTCCCTATTATGTTATGATAATGCAGCAACAGTTCATTTAGTAATTAACTATTTTAATCCCCTGAGGTGTACCGGCCCAATTCATTGGTTATTCCTGGGTTAGTTGATGTATTTATCCAATAGCGACATGGTAAGAAATGCCTGAAGGTCTTTTTATACACGGCCGATTGCAGTGGTTATTATTGGGTTATTGGATGTATTATCCAATCAGAGACAATGGTAGAAATGGCAGGAGGTCTACCGGCCGATTTCATTGGTTATTCAGGGGTTATTGATGTATTATACAATCAGAGACCGGGTAAGAAAATGCTTCTGAAGTTATACGGCCATTTCATTGGTATTTCATTGGGTTATATGATGTATATTATCAATCAGGAGGACATGGTAAGAAAGGCCTGAAGGTCTACCGGCCGATTTCATTGGTTATTCATGGGCTATAGGATTTTGATAGTTATCCATTCAGAGACATGGTTAAAGAAAAATGCCTGAAGTTATACCGGCAGTTTCATTGGTTATTCCTGGGTTTATGATGTAGTTATCCAATCGAGACTGTAAGAAATGCCTGAGGTCTACGGCCGATTCATGGGTATTCATTGGGTTATATGATGTATTTATCAATCAGAGAAATGGTAAGAAATGCTGAAGGTCTACGGCTGATTCATTGGTTATTCATGGGTTATATGATGTTATTTATCCAATAAGAGACATGGTAAGAACTGCCTGAAGGTTTACGGACGATTTAATGGTTATTCATGGGTATATGATGTAATTTTCCAATCAGAGACATGGTAAGAAATGCCTGAAGGTTTTACCGGTGCTTCATTGGTTATTCATGGGTTATATGATTGTATTTATCCAATCAGAGACATGGTAAAAATGCTGAGGTCTACGGCTGATTTCATGGTTATTCATGGGTTATATCGCATGTTATTATCCAATCAGAGACATGGTAAGAAATGGCTGAGGTCTACGGCTGATGTCCTGGTTATTCATGGGTATATGATGTATTATCGCAATAGAGACATGGTAAGAATGCCTGAGGTTTACCATACAAAAATACAAGAGGTTATTGTTGATGGTTACTCAGAGGTTTATACCATGCTTTTTCATGTAATGAGCAAAATAGAGATACTGTAAGAAGTGGAGAACCTCGGGGTAAACAGTGAAGTAATTTGGAATGTCATCTGTTGAGTGTGGATCAATAGATATCCATGGAAAATGCTTATTCGAAATTCTGTGCATGTGACAAAAAAATAACTAGCAAAGCGGTACATTATTTTTGGTGAGATTTTGTCCGAACTAACCAAAAAATTTCCACTTTCGCTAGATTTGTTTGTCATGGGAGGCAACAAACAAGTGTGGTCCGTGTGTGCATTACGAAGAAGGCCCATTTTACGGCCTTTAGTTTTCTTTTTGTGAGTTTTCCTGTGGGAAGAATTGAATCAATTCGACATTCTTACATTGTGTTGAACACCATTGGGATTCTCCGCATTGATGTGACAGTCAGCAAGGCAAATCAGTAAATGCTTGTAAGTCCAGTAATTGATTAACGGTGGGTGAACCCGATCATGACCCAAATCCTTACAGGAAGCATATCACCAAAAACATCTGATGGAAAATATTTGAGTTAAATTGGCCCATCCGTTTGGATAGTAGAGCAAAAAGTTGTACTAATTGGCCACAGACGGTACTAATGTGGTATACCACACTTATGAGACGTTTTTGTTCTAAAATCAAAAGGAACATTTCCGGCCTAAAATTTCATTGGGGTTAATGAGAAAAATATGAAACGTCTTTGACCTCCATTACGGGGAGTAGTAAGGGGGGGGGAGGGGACGAGGTTTGGTCGATCAGGTCACCCACCTTTAATCCTTTCTCATATTGTTAAATTCTGATGGAATAATCTAACCGAGGGTGTCTTCCTTCATTTTCTCTGGCCAGGCAAGTTCTTCCGGTCGAGTCATCTGGGTAGAGCATTGTATACAGTTCAGTGCAATGAAGATGGCCCATGCCCCGCCTGGTCATCATTCTGTCATAGGCAGACCCAGGGTAGGAGGATTGGCATTTGCTGAGTATGTCATATATAGAGGAGAACAGGTTAGTATTAAAAATCCAGCCCTGGGGTACTGAGGAAGGACATCTTAGCAGCAACAGTAAATTCAAATTGGCATCAACAACTTTGCGTGACCTGAGTGCTAGTCTTTCTCACAGACTTAAAGAGACACTGGCACATTTGAAAAATAGTGCGCCCTCAAGATTTTTCAAAATTGATATTTTTGCATGGTTGTAAAGCTTTTATATACATTAGCCCTTACCTGAAATGATTAAGACCAAATCAGCTTCCTTATGGATAAACGGAACGATTTTATAATTAATGTCGCCGGCGACATTAATTCAGCAGACGACGTTAATGGCGATTAACATAAGGAAACGCATGCCGTATGGCTGTTTCCCACGGCATGTACCCTGTTTGACCGGTCGGTGACCTTTGTGGTTTTAATATCAATGAGTAAGAGTCTAAGATATTCATGTAATGTACACATTTGCCTACAAATTACCTGCATGTCTTTAACCTTATTAACGTCCCTATCTGTTTTTTGAGTATGTTATTTTTTTGTGTAAAACGTATCTCTATTTTTCCAATGGCCTAGACTATCATTTGGGAGCAAATTGAAGAAATTTCATATTTTGTGAAAATGTGCCAGTGACGCTTTAATGGTAAGAGGGTGCTGTTATGCTCATTGGACGGTTAAGGACAGACTTGACCAAAGGCTATCTGGTCACAAGTATTTAAATCAAAATGACCATTATTGGAATTTATAATGTTTGCAGCAAGGTTAATCCCCTGACCCCAACAAATTTGAAGTCAAAGAATTTATGTCACGATGTTATTGAGATTTTTTGAACAAATGTTTACCAGGTGATTTTGTAATATCCCTGGGACTGAGACTGCCAGAGTAAATGGATACAGCAGTTCCACAAATTATTGTCCCAATGCCCAAATCCCCAAATCGAGCAGATCCCCAAACTAGTGCCTAAATCAAGCAGATTTATGTACCCCGGTGTTTGTACCCCAAATCTATGTACCTTGGTGGGTTACATAGATTTGGTTTGGTTTAGGGGTGTGTGACTGAAGACTCAAAGTCCTTACCCATTTCTAAAAGTCATTTTGGTGGTAGAAAATATCCATTTCTGAGGATTTGCTCTAAATATATACCAATTTTTCTTGACTTTGTGCTCATGCATGTTTTAAAGCTGTTTTCATACAAAAAGATGAACCACTGTCTAAGGGTTTTTTTTAGAAAATGGGACCCTCAGGTGAGGATACCTTATGAAAAAACTACAACAGTAATGAAGAGCTGTATACATATTTTAAAACATTTTACTTTTTATCACAATTTTCAATAAGCAGCTCACTATTTTTGATCTCGCATTTCTTATTTTTTTATTTTTGTTACCACAGGCATATCCCGAGTACCTAATCACTTACCAGATAATTAAACCAGACAGCAGTGAAGCTAAGTAACGTTAGAGTGTCAAAGACAGACGTTCTGTAAGATAACAGATAAGCACATAGACGCAGTTACGGTCAAAGTGATTCCAGTCAAACTGTGAACTTTGACCTCAACCAAGACTGAATGCATTCGGTCAAGTATGTGTATAGCGCAGAGTTTCCCAACCTGGGGGGGGCAGGGATTGCGGGCTCTTATGGGGTCTCGAAACTATACAAAATTGGGTCACAAAATCATTTGAATAATTTGGAAAAGCAATCATGAAAATAAAGGTGATACTCTTCCAAAAAGGAATTAATTCCCTTAATGCCATTTTGCCACTTTTCAAAAATCACAGAGCAGACCCCTGCCTTGTGTTTATGGGGAAAGTGCTCCTGGATCTCACAACACCAATATTGCTACCTCTTTTTTTTTTGTAGTGATCATCAGGTTGATAGTCATTTTTCTCTAGAGACGTAAGGGATATATTACCTTAGCAATGGATATATTACCTTAGCAATGCTAATTTAACATTTACATTGTTTACCAATGTCAATTTAACAATCGATTGATCAGGCAAAAAAAGTTTGTTTCCAGTAGGCAGTGCATATTTTGATTTTGGAGCCATTTGAACTGCATTCTGTTTTTTATTTGATGAACTAAGAAAATTCTTATTTTTTTATGCAAAAAATGCCTCAGAGGTAGACAATTTCAAATTGATATTTTTGTTTTTGAAACTTTTAATTTTACAGTAAAATATGGTTTGCAACTGTTGTGACTTATCATTTGGTGTGATTTGAGGCATTTTTTGGGAAAAACCTTTACAAAAAATAAAAAAAAATTAAAAAGAATGCATTTTGCAATTTTTTGTTCCTTCCTACTGGAAACTTTTCTTTTTGGCCTCAACATTAGACAGTCGATTGGACTCAATGTTGGCTAGCAAGACAAGTGTTTTAGGTTTCCCCAAGCTTGTCACTTAGAAATGGCTCTCGGGCAAAAAAGGTTGGGAAACTCTGGTATAGTGGTAACCTTTTAAAGACTATGTGATGGGAGCTTAAAGTGTTCCATCACTGCTTCGAAGCCAAACAGGAATGAGTGAAGATGTTTACTTCTTAAACTTCGAAGTACAAAGTAAATTAATCGATTTGCTTCGCAGCATTATCGCACCTTACTACAAAACATGCTTATACACTCTTAGACGCAGTCTAAATCGCGCGCGTTGAAGACACGCCGCATGATGTACGAACAAAACAAATCTCTTACACTGATACACAAAATACTGGTCATATAAGCCGACAAACACCAGGCATTCCTTGTGAGACGTGTGGGAGTATTGATTACTTTGTACTTCAAGGTTTACAGGGTATAGTGATTGTACTATATTCACTCTTAGCCTAGCCAAATGACAGAAATACCATGTAAACTTAACTGTGTCAAGCCATAATTGATTCCAGTCAAACTGCACATAGCTTTTACCAACCGAGCCTAAATGGAGTACAACTTTTATGGTTTATTCACTAACAACATTAAAGCTTAATGTTAACTTTTAAAGTGCAATGTCTGAACGATTCCAGTAAAAGTGTATTTTGACCTTCAGCAACAGAAACCGAATTAAGTATTCTAGTTATGTTGCACTGACGTGGTGGTACAAATTCCTTAATTGTCCATTACCTTGCCAAACTGACAAGATTCAAAGTGGAAGATTCACGGGCACAATTCTGGAGGTCCATGAACAAAATTTTGTGCAAATTAAGCGCACTGGATTTTGATACCGTAACCTTTTCAGCTCAAAATCTTGTATCATATTTGATCCTTTGAAACGATTTTTGTAAGTTCCTGCTAACTAGACTACCTCACCTCCATTTACTAATTTGGGTGGGAAAACAGTTCATAGATGTGACATGCGATGAAATTGCAAGTCAGCTCACAAAGGTCCATTGTAGGCAAGTGTTGCGTTATGATAATGGAAGAAAAAGACGTCAAATGATGGAGCATATGATTCTTCTTTATATTATAATCTAGTCTGTATTCACTATCGAGAACACACATCTATCTTGATACTCCACCTTTTCCACTCATTGATAACCTTCAGTGATACACTCAACTTAACCCAAACTGTGATCAGTTTTAGGAGGTGTATTCTCAATAAAAAAAATGATTAGACTGAAGTCTGTTGAATAATATACCAAATATTGACTGCTCGTGAGGGATATGTTGCAAAATACCTACCCGAGGTGATTGAAGACTGGGGTCCCAAGGTCTCCAGTCACTCAGTCACTGAGGGGAGGTATTTTGCACAATTCCACAAATATAGAGCAGTCATTATTTGTTTATATAGTGTATAAAAATAGTTTCTTTTAGCACTACTCACACCAACAAATTTAACCCCCTGAGGTCTACCAGCTGATATTTAGAGAATAAAGGTATGATTTTGGGAACCGGTACTCTCTTTACGATGAATTGGAACCCAGGCGATGCCATTATTTTAAGTGGAAGAATGAGGCCGGAGGCCGAGTTCTACGCAAAAAGAATGGTGTCGCCAGTTTCAATTCGTCGTAAAGAGAGTACCGGTTCCCAAAAGCATACCTTTATTCTCGTTCTTAAACAGCTTTAACGTTTTAAGGTCATCTTTAACACAATTTTGCAATACTTTACGGCTTAAATACAACAAGAAAGGACTGCCACCACCCAGTGACAACAATCAAACAACCCGTTGAATGCAACAATCATACGCAACGAGACGCAACGTAGGTGCGCGCGAACGTAGCTAAACCTAAAAATAACGCCGATATGCTGCGCTTACTACCTGGGTTCAATTGTCGAATTGAACCCAGGTATCAGCCAATGAAATTGCTTACATTTTCACAGCTGTTTAGAATATTGGTTATACATTGGGTTGTATGCTATATTTAGCCAATTAGAAACGTGGTAAGAAAAGCTTAGTAAGGTTTGTATAGATATAAAAAACGTCTATTTTGATTGGTTACTCGGATGTTACATCATGCCTGTATAGTAAAGAGCCAATCAGAGATATGTTAGAAAGGTGGTGACCTCAGTGCTTAAACTAAAGCAGACTTATGTTGACGTACACGGACCACAGGGAAAAACTAGTGTTATAAAAAGTGACTATTGCCCAGGCATGAGTCATCAAAGGGTAATAGTCACTTTTATTATATCAATTTTTTGTTCCAGATGAAATATTTGGGAAATAGTAAGATATTTCAAATATAGAATTAATTTTATATTTACATTGATGTGGTATATAATATCAAATTTGATTGCTCATGAGAGAATGGGTAGTAGGCTATCGGTCTCCATCACCCAGGAGGTTATAGATGCACCATTGCCTAATCTAGATTAGCCAATTTTGTTTTATATACCCTTACAGCACCGCTCCTTCCGCTTCTAACACTGTCATGAACTGTAGACTCTGCCTAGTCATGGCATGTCATATCTGGCTAGACTGTCTGGTCTATGTTAGACTATTGCTCAAGCTGCTAAAATGATTCTAAGTATACATCTCTATAGATAATTCTGCCAATTGGGTCAAATTTGCTCCACATTGTAGCACAAGTGAAGCACCAGCTACTCGTAGTGTTGCATTTGTGTTTTTACAAGTACCTCCTCTTAATGAAAGTGTGTGGTTCTCCATTTAAGAGGGCCTGTTGTGCGTGGATCAGCGCTCCAGCCTCATAAGCATAATTTGTTTGGTTCGAGCCCCGCTGTTGCCAATGTGTTTGGGCACTCAACTTAGGCAAGGCGCTTAACATCGCTTGCCTCTCTCCACCCAGGAGTATAAATGGTACCTACCGGCATATGCTGGTGAATGCAAAACAACTCGCTGTGCGGCGGGAAGGAGTGGCGAACCCCCCACAGCAAGTGAATTGGGTCGTGTAATGTGCAATTATCGTTTCTACTAGATCAAACCACAAGTTTGGTTCCACCTATACTAGGTAGTGCCGAAGGGATTTTAAATGAGGTGACCTGATCGATAACCTTGTACCTCCCCGCTTACATCATTTAACTGAGATTTTGGTGAACCTCTTCTTGAGTTAGACAAAAACGTCCCCAAGTGTGTGGTCGCCCACACAGACGTCTGGGGGGCCACTTGACACACATGCTTCTATTATCCAAACATCTGGACTAATTTGACTCAAAATTTGTAATCGGATATTTTGGTGATATATTTTATTGTGAGCCTGGGAGAAAACACCTACCCTTTGAATGCTTTGTTAAAATGTTTTCTGGAATGCTAGTTCCAAGTTGCAACCTCCCAAAAAGAATAAGCATATTCAAAGTGAAGCACAGTATATTTTTGCTTATTACACAACAAATATCTCTGTATATGATCATGCTATATATTGACTATTTCTGTATCAAGTAGTATTAAGGTTTTATTGTATTATACAACTTTGTGTACAAAACACTAGTGGATGGATATACAATAATATTTGAAATACCTCATAAAAGATGGGCAAGTGTTTTTATTACTAGGCTATTGCAGACATGAGTATGGTATTGCCAACGACTTGTCTGACCTCAAATGTGGCAGGTCATGAGTTCACAACAGACTCAAGAAGGTTTCTGCCATGGTACAAGGGTAACCATGGTTACCATACATTCAATTGTAGTATGGTTCAATTAATATTCAAAGATTAGAATGATTTCAGAATATCTAAGCTATTATTGCTTGGAGTGCAAGATTTGGAGAAATGCAAGAAATTTTCTGACTGAATTTCATAATAGAAATGACGATATTGTTTTAAGACTCAGAAGGACATTTGATTGAGCTGGAAATATTGAAAACTCATAGCTGGTATGCAGTTAAAGCACTACCATTGTGTTACTCATAGGCTAGCGGGCAGATCTCATAGCGTTTACAAAGGTGACACACCCCTAACAAGTACATAATTTAGCTAAAATAAATTGTCTAAAATTATCAAAATCAGTTCTATGCTTGTTCTCACTTCTAGTATGTGCATATTTTCTTGAAATGAATTCAATGTCATTTCCTTTTTTTCTTGAATATCAGTGACCAAGGGATGTACACCTCATTCCATTGACTCCAGCAAATAATGATGCTATTGATAAGTAATCCGCCCATTAAGAATACGACAACGGACTTCAGATTCTCTGGGACTGCAAAGCCATTGTTATTGTCCATGATGTTAAAAGCTTTTTGTTTTCACCACCCAATTTAGATTGAGCTACAGCCTCATTCACGAAGAAAATAAAACTCAAACTTCTGCTTGATCGTATATTTCATCATTTATTCCAAAAGGAAACAAAGATGAGCAAAAAATCATGAAAGAAATTTTGATTGGCAAGCTGTGACCTAACATCTTGGAGCAGAACCAACACCCATAACTTAATTATATTCAATATAGGCCCTCTTTCTATTCAATACAGCAGGTTGTTCGCATCACCGGTTCCCCTGCATTTCATACAGAAAGATATTTTTCGATTTCTCGGCCATGAAGCAATAAATTGCATAAGAAATATGGGTACTCGGCCAGTTAGGTTTTGATTTTGCAGCAAGATGTGAATCACAGTTTGCCACACATTTTTTCTCATGAGCTTTGTTCACCTTTGTTTCCCTTTCGAATAAAGGATGAAATATAGGGTCAAAGAAAATTGAACACAAACAGTAGAACCTCTAACTTTATTTATTCGTGAAAGAGGACAGGTAATTTGTGTTCCACGTCATGAAAAATAGCTTGATCTAAATCCGGGTGATGGTATAACACCTGCAATCTTTTCAGTTGCATGGATAATAATGATGGCTCTGCATTTCCAGATGAAAAAGGAATCTGTGAAGTGTTTGGTCTTCTACATACCGAGTGGATTTACTTATCAATAGCCCCATTATTTGCTGGAGTCAATCATAGAGGTAGGAGTCAATGAGTCGCATGGTGTACATCCTGTAGTCACTGATACTCAGGGCATAAATTGAGATGACATTTAATTCATTTTCTCGAGTATGTGCACATGCTAGACATGAGAACACACGTAGAACTGATTCTATAATTTTAGGAAAATTATTTCGGAAGAATTATGTACTTCCCAGGGGTGTGCCACCTTGGTCCTTATCGGAGCATCTTTTTTGGCTAACGAAGTAAGTCTATAACAGAGTGCTGGGTGATAGATCAATATGTTCATCAAATTTTATTTCCAATTACGACACAGTATGAAAACAAAACAGTGATATGGAGGAGTCGAGCAAAAGGTCTATAGGGCCCAAAACACTCACCCCCCTTGGAATACATTAACACGCAAGAAACAGGGCATAAAAAAAAAAAAAAAAAAAAAAAATTATTTCGGAAGAATTATGTACTTCCCAGGGGTGTGCCACCTTGGTCCTTATCGGAGCATCTTTTTTTGCTTTGGCCTCATGGCCTATCATATAGATATTCACAGCCCAAAATGTCCATCCCCCCGGACCCTCAAACTAGTCATAAATGCTTTTACATAATTGATTATAGTCGCCGTAATAATTGTTTGAACTAAGCGTACGCAGTACCGGCATGTGCGACCTGTACACGGGCGTATCTATTTTAATTGTGTTTACGCGCTCTCTACACGCACACATGCAGCAAATTGTTCAAATCGGTTCAAACAATTATTACTCGGAGTATAGTAAGAATGGCACGGCTGCGCTGGTATTGGAACATGTTTGTGATATAATTATATCTGCATACCTATCTTCCTTTGGCTGGGATCCCTTTAAAGCAAATGGTTCACAGCTGTTTCAAAGTCTCATTTATTTTTATCAATATCATCACAGTTTTGACAAGCGATATGGATTGTTCATTTCTGTCTCTACATCATGTGCAAATTTCAAGAATTTTGTGCAAGAATCATTGAGATAGACAATTCTCAAGGGCCGAAAGGTTTGTTTTGGTTTAACAATTGAAATGCATTTTGCATGCGTTGTAGAGTGCTGCTTTAATTTTTGCCAAAGCAATCGGTCCAAACAAATCACAAGGCTTATAACGCGGGGGAATTTACCAACGTCATTGTTGTAGCATGGGTCCTGGGCCCTGATTTTGTTTGAACTGGTTGCTGGGGCAACAATCCTATTACTGGCACTTTTTCAGTGAATACAAGCCAGTTCGTGGGCTTTGCTATTGAAGTGCAATCCAGTTAAAAAAAACCAAGGTGCTCCATCCTACCAATTGTTAGGTTCTAATCCCTGTGCATTGGTAGCTATACAAACACAAGCCCATGGATGAAATCTGTGCCACGGTTCCACACAAGATTGCCTTTACTTCACACAGTGGAGACTGGAACAGCAGATGCGACACGCAAAGGCAACAGGGTCACAGCAAAGTCACGTCACAGCCAACGTTCACAGGTAGCAGCAAACGGTCACGGTCACAGCAAGGGACATTCCTTGTTACAGAGCACTATCACACTCCAGAGTGTAGCATAAGTACTTTGGAGATTCTATCAGCAATACCAAAAGTATGCCCACCTACATCTGGTGCTATTTATGCGAAGTATTGCAGAACTAAGACAAGTCAAAATCTCGTTTGATCTCGCCTCTGAGTAGGTCTTGATCTTACCTTATGTAGTCCCATTAGGCATGGTTTCAGATTCGACCTAGGTTTTCCTGCCCAAAAGCTGTAAAAAAGTGAAGATGCTGTTACACAAATGAAACAAAACATGTTTTTTAGCGTTAAACATTTGTGTAGAAGCCAAATCTGAATAAAAATTGCCAAAATGTTGGATGCGTTCAGAGATATCGCATTTTGGTGGATTGCCGCACTGCCTAGTCCCATAGAAACCTATGCACAGTAAATTGATGGAATTGCCATCTTCCTTTGATAAAACAAAAAGTCTCAAATATTTTGCAGGTTGACAAAAATTTAATACTTTAAATTCTTGTGGGAATCTGTCTTGGGCATAGCTCAATTAACTTTTCAAACAATGGCGCCCTTTTGTTATTTTAGACGGGTTCTCGAAACACCGACTTTTAGGTAAAATTTGATTCCGCAAATTGATAAAAAAAAAATTTCTCAAATTTGAGACTGGGGGAACAAATTATACCAAAAACTATGTAGGCGGATTGCTTTGAGATAATCGACTCTAAATTTCCAAACCAGAGCTCTTCTGTTTTCGTGTAGTTCCAATTTTATTGAACGACGATATTTTTTTTCACGCACTGGAAAAATCAAGGGCGTAGGGGAAAACCTTTTGGTATTTTTTGGAATTATTCCTATACTTGAAATGGAGCAAGTTAGGTATCAATTTGAAGCGTATTAAATTCTGAATAAACTGACAGGTAAATCATCACTGTAGACCCTTCCTTTCCAGAGATGTGATTGTGCCCAAAAGCAAAATTTTTTGTTCAAAAGTGCTAAAATTTGGAATGTCGTTTGTCACGGGCCATGTCAATTTGAATGTTTTCTACTTTAGTGTGCCAATTATGAAGAATTGATCAATAAAATACTTGAATCTATAAGTTATTACCTTTGGCTGATATATTAACATTATAAAGAGGTAACATCATATGTATATTGTGACACTGTAAGTATTCCAACAGTTGTAGGTGACAATTTTTGTCACCCGAAAAGTGCGTTTTCGGAACAAAATTGGCCACAAATCAATATTTTGTACGACCCCCAAATGGTGTATGGTACGGGTTTTCGATTAAAAATTCATAATCTATGAACAATTTTACCCTAGAAATGACATCTTAAAAAATTAACTGCTCATATTTGCTCAGATATGAATTTTTTCACACTTTGGCCACTAAAAACCTCAGTCAATTCTGAAACCATGTCTTAATTGGTATAGCAAATACGTTCTCAAGTTAGGTAGTTTTGCTACAATAAGGAGACTTTGAGAGCAAAATGACACTAGTAAAGATATGCCAGTTTTGACAAAAAAAAACTGAATGGTTAAAATGCACCTGTGTTAGGATGTGCTATCTCAAAGAGAAGTATTGCTGGCATATAACACTGTGAAATGAAAGCAGCACCCCAAATTGCCCAGAAAAAAATTAATCTCAATAAACGCAATATTGGAGTTACATAGTTGTACCATACAGGGCCGTATTGTGGTTGTCCCTGAACTGAAAGGTCATCTGCCATATTTAAGCGTCAGTGAGTGACCACCTGCATGCAGTGCAACACAAGAGTCGAAGAAGTTAGCAGTAATCAAAAATGACGATGAGAATTTTCAATCTGCCACTTTAAACTGATAAAACATTGTAAGACTACCATTCCCATCCTGATTGGATAATGATAATAAGAAGACATCAATTGAAGCCCCAAGACTATCAATGTTCGACTACTAAGTTCTGCGAGGGCACGCCGAACAATTCCTCACTTTCCTGGAAGACCTCATCATTGCGGATGAAGCTGTTTTGCTTGAACACCTGTTAATGCTTGCAATGTACAAGATGGCTGCCAACTACTCTTATTTTGGCTAATCAAGGAATGAGGACCTGAAGAAATTGACTGTGGTCTTTCAAGCACAGAAGAACAGAAACAATCATTAGACCATTCTTTACAGAGGCAACCAATGGAGATCACTACCTGCAGGTTGAGTTAATGATGAAATTGCTTCATTTTATTGAACAGAATTTACCATGTTTATGCATGCAGAGAATGGACACATTCAGCATGCTTGGTGGGCACAGGAGGGTGCCCCGCCACACAAGAGGAGAACTATAACAAGACGTCTTGCAGAACTGTTCAGCAATCGTGTCATTGCAATGCTTGCATTGAACTATACCTGATTGAAGCACCAGATGGAATGATCCCCAGGTTTCCTCTTGATTTTCTTGTGGGGCCATCTGAAAATAAGTTTTGTAAGTTCTCCAGATAATCTTGATTAAACTGGAAAGATGGATCACCAAAGTAGTTGACACACTCAGGCAGGATAGCTCTTGTTAGACGCGCTGTTAATGCCATGATCACAAGAGCAGACATTTGCATGTTTGAGAAATGGCGAGGATTGAGATTGAATAACCGTAAGCATTGAAACAAAATTAATTCAAACTTTTTATTTTCACATTCCGCTATGTGCACCAATAAAATCACTCAAAGGACCAGTATATAGGATGAAATCAAGAGGTCTCTTGACCGCAAGGAAGGATATGAATGTCTGAAAGCTTATCATTCACAACAACAGCTTGGGAACTATTAGCAAGATATGATTTAAACTATCGTAACACAGTGCTCCCAGTGCCGTACCGACTTTGTAGGCGCTCGAAAAAGATGGAGTGGCTAATGGTGTCAAATGCGGCAGAATAATCAAGCAAAATCAAAACTGCTTCATTGCCCTTGTCTAACGCCAAAATCAGATCATTCACTACATGGCTGTTTCAGTTGAATGAAACTGGCGATATGCCGATATTGAATAAAGGCCATTTTATGCAGATAGACTTTCAGTTGAAATGAGACTGTTTTCTCGAATATCTTGGAAATGAACATCAAGTTCGCATGGGCCGATAATTTTTCAGATTATTAACATCAGAGCCCTGTTTTTTGACAAGCGGTTTCACATTTGGCCAACTTAGAAATTGATGTACAATCCCAGAACTCAAAGATTCGTTGATAATTTTGGTGATATAAGGAACCAAGATGTCTAAACAAGATGTTGGCAAAGGATCCAAGATCTCAAACACAATCCTCTGTCACTGGTTCAAATTCAACAAAGCTGCTGGTGCAGTTTTCAGCCACATTAAAACTTATCTTTGGCAAAACTCCTAAACTCCTCAAAATAAGTTTGAAAACTTTTTTTTTCACGTCTTTACATCGCAATTGAAAACTTTAAGCATTGTACATCAGTGAAAAACATATTTCCCAGCTTAGAATGCCATCCCATATGTAAGAATCACTTGTTTCACGTCAGAGTACCTCTTAAGGTATAAGGGGCGCACCATTAGATTTCCAGGAAGGTGGCATGGAAGTTGGGGCCGGTGTAAAGAAACTGAGTGTCCCCCATGAGAGAGTGTCCTAGCTACCATAGCAACATGTACGGAATAAACCGTGACCTTGTAGACGAGGCCATTTGGGTACAGTGTTCAATGGAGAACACAATAGAAGATGGGTGGTAGGACACTCAGTCACACGGACACTGTATTATATGACACCTGGTCAGATTTTTTTTTCGCAGCTTTCGGTGCGCCCCTAATGTGCTAGGGTCAGTGCCAAATTAAGCATTATGTAGTTTGTAGCATTGACCGAGTGGAGGGGTATTATGGTGTGGACCGGAATCTCCATCGCTTGGGAAATCAGGCTTGTCTTCATTGAGGGAAATTTAACTATCGTGATGATATTCTTCAGCCAGTTGGAATCCCGTACATCTACAAAATCTGAACCTTAGCGCCTTCCTCCAAGACGATAATGTGCGCCCATACAAACAGTTAACAATTTCTTCAGAATTTGGGAATACAGATAACGGATGGTCTTCCAGCACCTAAGACCTTTTAACCTCCCTGTGCATGGGATGAGCTGGTTCGTGCTATTTGTGCCATAGTAAATGATACAACCATGCACATTGTCTGACCTGCGCCGAATCACTTGCAGGTTAATATATCGTTTCATTTCTCACACAGCCCGCGTGGTTAGGGACATCTGTCCAATACGCGTACGCAGAATGTTGCCGGTCCGAATCCGACCCTGGGAGCTCTTTTTCAGAGTTGGTGCGGCGGTATTACGAAAACGGGAACCCATCCAGGCCTGCACTTAAACATATACGAACTCGCAGACGAGGACAAAAATCCAAGGTTATAATCGAGAAAAAAAATGTATGATTCTAAATACACAATGAATGTTAACATTGAAAGGGACATTGTACAGTGAACAGAATGCTTGCAGAAAAAAGAAACCAAACGATACATCAGACAAAGTCTGGGATACAAATTCTCCTAGAATATAAGTGCTACTTCAACTGCAATGGTCTTCTTATCTGGGTTACAGCCTTAAGGTAAGCGATGAAAATGAAGTGAAACTAATTTTTACGGCGATATGCAAAGCCGCGGAATCAAGAGTGTCCACTTCTGTTTCCTGGCGTTGGGCCAGACTCCTCCATGTAATTCTGTGTAGGATTCTCCAGTATGCTGAGTAGTATCCGTTTTACTAGCAATACATGATAGAGAGGAGTACACGTTGGCCCTAGGGGTCTCGAACCCTGAGAGAAATGGTGTTGACTGCGGATGTATCCAAGTGCCACTGATTGAAGAACGTAATATTGGATCTTCAGTACCCAATGAAGCAACATCACAAATAGATGGATAACAGGTAAGAGATGCATCTGCATGTCTTTCAACCCGTTTGGTTCTGATCATTGAATGCTTGCAGCTACTCGCTATTGACCGCAGAGCACCAAAAACCTTTTCAGTTAATATGTGGATGGAAACCAGAAAACCTCAAAAATATTGCTTATAGAACCAAATTGAGATTTGATATTTGTGAGAAACCTGTGGACAAGCGATTGAAAAATATGATAGAATAACACAACATACATGAAATTGGCTAAGACTACTTTTCAAAAAAGAATACAATAGAAAATCTCTCAAAGGGCAATCCATAGGTTTGTCAAGCCACAGGATGATTTTTTTTAGAAAAACAGACCTATAAGTCACAAGAAAAATCCTGACCAATGGGGAACATAAAATAATATAATAAATAATAATACAACCATTCAATAGCGCATTACACACGAAGTCTCAAGGCGCGGATGCCAATTATTATTACGCTGCCGTCAGGAAATCGTCACAATCATTCGCTTCACCTAGGTGGCGCTGGCTAAGTGCACGACCCTATCGCACTAGAGTGTAAGTATGACCCAGAACAGCGCCCCAAGTGTCGCTTGAGTGGACGAGCAATTGAGGACTAAGATCTGCCCAGGACAACAAATCACGTTGGCCGCGGCGGGCTCAACGTCACGACTGATGATCACGAGTCTCGCTTGTCATGGACCACAGGCTCTCCCCCCCACTGGGACCAAACATTGCTTAACCCATGCAGAAGAAAAAAATACACCATGCTTCTTGAAAGATACAAAACATATAAATACCAAAGGCATTAATAGCTATTAGTCAACTCTCTGGAAAATATTAATCACATTTAGGCGGGAAGTTACCATCCAAAAGGCAGATTGAATGGGAAACTCCTGAAGAGACAATGGAAAGATTCATTTGAGAATCTTGGTCAGCCGCCAGCAATATCTGCTCAGCGCAATAAACTGGAAAGTGACAAGTAATAATATAATATATAATAATGGCGATTTATAACACTAGAGTGAATTTTATTCTCTAAAAACTAAAATGCCTAAAATCAGCTGTTAGATGTAATTCTCCAGATGTCAGGTAGTGGCTTAGATTCATTAAAACAACGTGACTTGAACCGTGCCACCATATTTTCAACAATCTTTGAAACGTTGGGATAATCCTCTTCTTAAAAAGAAACACTGTCTTAAAGATCGAATTCCACAACAATTCACCAACTGGAGCTTTAATAGCTTTGTGAAATTAAAGCGTCTCCAGATAACAATGGGGACTTTTGGTGGGGGGGGGGGTCACATTAAACAAGGTAATTTGGTAAGGTGAACACGGTATACCGTTATAAAAGATTTCAATTTTATTAGCTTTTTCATGCATCTTCATGGAGAGGGTGGGCAGGAGAGGATCCGCCCCTCCACCACGTTGGTTATACGCCGCTATTACGGTTGCAAATCTACACGCATTGATACGCACCAATTCAAAAGGGCGATGAGTCTTCATAAGAATAAAGGTGGACTTTAAGAACCGCCTTTTTTTTTATCTTTCTAAGGCAGATTCAATGGTTGAAGGCCTATGTCAGCAAAATTCATCATCACATCATGCCGCCGCCTATACAATGAAAGAGGTAAAAGTGGTTTCACTCAATATTGGATTTGAAAGATGTGAGCTCTGTCAGCGAGAACTCAGTCATGATAGTAAACGGAATGAGCCTTTATACGGGTCAGCCAAAAACCTTTGGTCTAATAAAGTCTGTAATGAAGGCATCTTCAAGGTGAGTATAATGACGGTGTGTGAGTTCTAAAATCTGTCTCCTGTCTAGAAGTTGAAAAAGCTCTTAACGTTATCAGGGCTCTGGTTCCTTCATTTGTAACTATCCACATTATAGGGCCTATTATATCTGTGAAGGCGGATGTTGTCAAGCTTCACCCCTGTGAAGTTAACCATCTTGATCTTTCAAAGTGCCCTGGAATTTGCGCACTTGAGTAAAGTATAATAGGGCCTACAGTATGACTCGGCTGTTTTGTCAAATTGGGTCTCTCTGCCCGATTAGAGTAACTAGAACAATAAGCAAAAAGACGAAACTTTTTTGTCATACGGTGGACCAGGTCTAGGTATTGTTTCTTTGTTGATTCTCCGCGCCCGGATGTGCGCGAGCGATAAGAGAGCTTCCAGAGTAGACACCTGCGATTTTATAAATGTTGGCGACACGAGGCGGAGGATATAACATATTTCAGCTGTTTTCAGATACAACATGTGTGGGCATACTGCTCGAAATAGACTACAATAAAAATCGATGATTTGACCAATTAAATATGAATAGGGATTTCAATAGTTATCCTTTTTTTTTTTTTAATTCAAGTTGTTTGGAAACATGGCCGGTGGCCATGTGTGCTGGCGCTAGACTAAATCATGTCTATGGGGCTCAGACGAGGCGGCCAAGACTCTCAATATAGCAACTCAACAAACGAACCAAACATTCACTTTGATTTTGACAGTTGGACTCGGCAGCTCCTCGGACAGTAGAGCTCAAAACGCAAGAGGCTTATGAGTGCGCTAGACGTTCGTTAGATGCGGAGGGTGGTTCTAGGTACTTGGGCTTGTTTAGTATTTAAATGCTTCAGTTGTCGGTGAATTGACGCGGATTAGGTAGACAGTTCAGTCGGGTTTTATTGTACATCCAGACCGTGCGCAGACGTTTCACATGTTGTTGTTAACACCAAGTGGGTCTATTAGTAACCGTCCAGACAGACGGTTTGGTTAGACGAGACGAGGATACAAAGCTGAATAAGGAAATTCAGAGAAATACAATAACTTTGAAAATATGAAGTCGCAGAGACCCGTGTGCGTGTATGCCCAGGAGAGGGGTAAGTTACAAATGGGGGTCAAAGCTTGACTGCTCTAAATCGACGACAATATAGCTCAAATATTACTTAGTTACTCGAGTAAAAAGTTCAATTGGGTCACATGGGTGTGGTGTTCCTGGCCAAGATATGGGAAAATAGGCTAAACGGTCATTGTATTCAAGAAAGGTCAACAATGTAATACCACGATAAAAGTCGCATTGTTACACACAAGTGACTGAAGCCTTTTAAAATTTCTGATATGGGGTAGGCGAATGTTTACAACCATTCTGGGGTAGACACACTATGCAGAACTAGGAAAAATAAGGTATGACGGACGAAAAGTAACTTTGTTGTAGTGGCTAGTTCTTTCAATCCGATACGCTTTGTGTATTGCGAGAAAGATTTTCTGGGGATTTCTGTCCCTAGTTGAGTACTGGACGAAGTCCAAACTCAGCCATAATTTACAATACAATTGGAATCTTACATAGTGGCATGGGAAGGGGCCAAACCAATTAAGTGCCTAAGAAACAGTGTATTTTTATCTCGCAACCATGAGCAAGATGGCGCCCCTGAAGGGGTAAAACAAAAACCCGGGCCCCGGCAAACTGAAGCTATAAATGGGAGTATGTAACAATATCATTGAATGTTTCCTAAGCCAACCAATATGGCTTAAGGGTAGTGTCAACCCTAGTGCTTTTGTTTTCACACGAATTTCGGTATTTTTGCAATTTTTAAACATCAACCTTGGTTCTATCGTTACCAACAAAGTATCATGCAGGACAATCATGAGCGGTATTTTTTTTTGCCGATTTAAAACAAACGATTTGACCATTTAAAGTCACAAAAAACGCATGTTCTTAACGGCGGGAATTTACGCACATTTCACGCCGTCAATCCGCAAGGGGCAGCATCGCGTCGCGCGGTGAATTTTTACGCGTAATGAAGTGTGCGCGTGTTTCAATGTACTTTTGCACGAGCGCATCTTGGAAAAAGAAAAAATAATATTTGAAACTGTAATAAAATGCGCAATTTAGAAAAGATGAAATTTCATTTTCGATTTGAGTTAGAGACAAAGGATGTTTATTCAATAGGATAAAGGTGTATTTCCATCACTTGCACAACATAGTCAATTTGAAGTTACAAAGATAAAGTTATGAGAAAGCAGACAGCTTGAAACGGGCGATGAAAAGTCCTTTTTACTAAAACCCGGATTTTCTCAATGTTCATTTTGCAAAATTTGGCAAATTTTAAGACAAGATCAGTACTCCAAAAATACCGAAGTTAAAAGGTAAGGTTAACTTCCTACGATAGCAGGGTCTTCTCTAGGGACGGTTTTATAATATTTTTCGATTTCTAACTAAAGATATTCTCAATAATACTCAAAATTGGAAAAGAAAGGGTAAAAATCACACTTTTGACATTGTACCTTTATATTGCGAAAAGTAAGCTCTATTTAAGAAAAGTAATAGACAAACCGTCCATAGACAAGTGTTCTTGTTCTGAAAAATTAACATAAGAAATCATGAAAATTTCAAAGTGGTTTGTGTTAGCGTTTGAAAAAAGTCTGGTTAGACTCATTACTCACTCATCCAAACTCATTACCCCCTCCTCTCCCCCTCACCCTCCTTTTTTCCCTTCATTTCCCCCATTCTTTGCCAGTTAGCCTTCCAACTGTCTTTTTCGTTTCTGCCTCCTCCCAACCTCTTTGATCCAACACTGGCTCGCACACATTTCCCCTTACATATTATCCAAATGTTCTACCTCCCCCCCCAGAGGCGCCCTACCCTCTCTTCCCTTTTAGGAACCCTTAGCCTATTCTTTTTCTCTTCTCATATCTAATCATCCTTCTCCTGTTCCAGGCCCGCTCTTTCAGGTTTACTCTCGTTGCTTTTAAGACTCCCACTAGTGTCGCCTGTCCGTCCGCGTATCCGCCTGTTGTTAGGGAAAAATCGTGCTTTTTTAGGTATTTTGCTCAAAACAATGAACGTTTTACATTAATCTGATGCCACATCGGGTTTTAGTATCCAAGGTTCTTTCTTGAAATGTATTACTTTTACATTACAATAATCAAATTATTTGACAAGAGTTACAAACCAAAAATAGATACGCGAATCTCAGGGATTGACACTGTCATACCAAGTCAAGCCCAAGCAACGATGCAGTAGATGAATGAAAAAGAATTGGGGGGGGAAAAAAGGTCGGCCTCCTCCAACCAGAACCGCAGAGCCAGCACCACAGAGCTACGAGAGGCACTGAAATTCAGCATCCGCAGAGCACGAGAGGCACTGAAAATTCAGACACCACAGGGCGCCCGGTGTATAATATTAGATGAATGATACGTAACATTTTTTTTGTTTATCACTAGCTCTGTGGGTGATGTTTTTATTATGAGACTGGCTCTGTGGTACTGGTTTTATAATATGGCTCTGTGGTGCTGTTTTATGAGATCTGGATCTATGGTTGCTGTTTAGAACAGTGGCTCTGTGGTGCGGGTTTTATGATACGGCTCTGTGGTGGCTTGTTTATGAGACTGGCTTTGGTGCTGGTGTTAATAATATTTCGGTGTACAACTTCATCTTAGTATAAATAATAACCAATATCAAAAATCGGAACATGTACCTTAAAGAGACTACTCTCTGATAGACAACATCTAAAACCCATCAAAAAAGATAAGAGTTAAAATCCATGATTTCCATGGTTCAGATCAATGGGTTCAACCCCTGGTCCATCAAGTGGCTCGGTACGTGGGATTATAGCTGGACCATCATCCAGTATTAACAGTATCTTGTAAAAAGAATCAATGGACAGATTTCAGTATTATAAAACCAGTACCACAGAGCCAGTCGTATAAAACAAGAACACCGAGCCTTCTATTCAAATCAGCACACGAGCAGTCTTACAAAAACAGCACCACAGAACAGTGTATTAAAAAACCAGCACCACAGACCCGGTCTTATAAAACCAGCACCACAGCAAAGCCAGTCTCTTAACAACCAAGCACCATAGAGGCAGTCTTAAAAAACAGCAACAGAGGCCGGTAGTTATAAAACCAGCACCACAGAGCCGTATCAAAAACCAGCAACACAGAGCGGTTATAAAACTCAGCACCATCAGAGCGGTGCTTATAAAACCAGACCCAGAGCCAGTTTATAAAACCAGCACACAGAGCCGGTCTTATAAAACCAGCACCACAGAGCCAGTCTTATGGAAAACCGTCACACAGAGCCAGTGTAAGGGACGCACCATAGACTTCAAAGGGGAAGCAGGAAGTTTTGAATAAAACTTGGGAGCAAAAAAAAAAAAATAAACTGGACGCACTGATGAGTAAAAAAAAAAAAATCTTGGCCCACCTAACTCTGATTGCAGAAACAAAGGGAAGTGTAAAAAATAAAATGCACAGCCAAAGGACGGCGAAAAAAAAAAACTGGAAACGGCCTAAACTTCTGCTCCCCCCACTCTGAAAGTCTCGTCGCGAGGCCAAATGTTTGATGTTTACACAAAAGAACGGTCTTCTATCTAATATATAAAAAACACGGGCGGCCTGTGGGTCTGCTGAATTTCAAGGCCCTCTCGTGGGGTCTGTGGTGTGGCTTATGCGGGTGTGATGATCGGAGGGAGCATTACTGATAAGAAGGAGAGAGCGGACCTGTTAGTTTAGTTAAACCAAGTTTTAAATCCGCTTTCTCCGCTAACGGTGGGTGGCCGGATACACCTCACACTCAGCAATACTGAGTGTGAGGATATTGCAGCAAAAGATAATGACGCATGCCCTTACCTGACGCCACATCCACAGTTTTCAGTGTGGCTAGCTTTGGGCAACAATGCCAACTATCCAAGAGCAGCATGTGCTGGATGTCCGCCCATAGCTCTCCAGAAGCGACGCCTTGTAGGTAGATCGTCTTGCATCGTACCCGGGGACCAGCTACCTCCCCCACCTGTATTTGTGGTAAAGTGACCAAGAAATTGGCGATTAATCGATGGGTATGAAGCCCACAGCCATGTTGCAACATTAGTAAGACTTACTACCATCAAACGTGCAGTGATATGAATGAAGATGGTATTTAATATAGTACACATATGGTATGCAAGGTACAAAAGAGAACCATGGCACTGTGAGAATTTGTCTAAAAAATACTGCAGAAACTTAGTCAGAAATGGCAGTCTAGGAAGAAAAATGATACGCTAGATTGACAAATTGGCGTACTGGAGGTACAGAGTAGGTGTAGGAAGAGCACGAAATACAGCGCACAGTAAAGAAGTAATAGAACAGGATAAAAAGGCGGATTGAATATTATAGTTAGTGGTTACCTGACTCACTAGTAAAGGCGTCATATATGCAGTAACAAAATCAGTGAAAGACTCTAACAACAAGCTGCATGTAAATCGTACGATAGTAGGACAAAGCAGTATTATTCCAACAGATAAGCAAACCTTGTAAAAGTTGCAGATGAAAAGCAAAAACGCACACATACAGCTCTTGCAATGAAAAGAACTACCATGATGAAGGTATAGAAAGAGTCTCTACAGAGAAAAAAAGAGCTAAGCTCCTACCATACGTGGACTTCGCAAGAACATGGTCGAAAACCCTTAACATTAGTGAGAGGGAAAATTGTCGAGATTCGACAACCACCCCCTCAACAGACCAGCAGTCACTAGAGAATTTTCAACTGTAATAACCCCCACATGTACGTTACAAATCAACAGTTTGCACCTACGCCTATTTATCAGCTGTAATACCAAGATCTCATGTAAAGTCACCATGAATAGGTCTTACAGCCCACAATAATGACTATCACACTTTTCAAAACCACGCTGGAAGAGAACCACCGGTGAAACTGTAAATTAAATGTAATGAAAACGATTGGAGTATACACTAAAACCTGAGTACAAACTCTACACCACAGACAAAGATGGAATAAAGGAAGAAACTTAATGTACTTCTGTAATGCACACAGTTTGTTAACAAAATGACATCACTTCTCGCTTTATGATAAAAACCAGACATCGTAGGGGTTGTTAAACATGCTCCATATGTGTACAAATGCTTAATGCAAATCCCAGGGTTAAGAATAAAGTTGCAACAGAAAAAAAAAACAAATCATGATGTATCACGGTATTCTAACGAAACTAAAAGTCATTTGCGGGAAGACCCATCCCTAGCTGAGTATGAAGAAGCCCTTGGTGTGATATATCATGTGAAGGGGGAGGGATGGCAATTTATTGCTCGGATATTATACAGAAGTCAATACAACTTCAATACGGTGAACTAAATTGGCGATACCATGCAAGCGAATTTGGATTAGCTGAGGCCTTTTTGGATTCGATAGGACAACCTAGAACCAGCATGTTATGAAGCCTACAAGACATGAGTCAACTTGACCTAGCAATCACTCAACCTGATATGGGATTAAGTACATGTTATTGCTCATTTAAGCACAAGCGACCACAAATGTTCAATGGACTGAATTACCTCGTTGACCAAAGTAAGCTACCACCAAAGACCTACAAAACCCATATGACAATAAGCAACCGAAGACTATTAATGGGACACAGAAATTGGAACAAGAATATTGAAGAATCTTGGTGTTACACCAGGGAAATTACAGAATCCTATCAAAATTTGTCCCAATGAAGACCCATCCCATAAAAGAAACCGTTATGGCTCACAAAGAAGCACAACAATTATGAGGAGAAAACAAGACCTTGGAATAGGTATCTGATAATACCGAAAGAAATCTAGAGCAATACAAAAAGTGTCAGAAGAGCATGCTAAAGCTAGAAGTGCGATGGCTAAGCGAGATGTTGAAAAGAAATTAGCAAAACCTTAGGATGCCCAAAAAAAAAAGCTTTCTATGCCTACGTAGGTCTAAACAAAAGTTAACGACACGTAGGCCCTTAAAACCGACACGCAGTGAAACCCCAGACAACACTGCAGAAGCCTAAATGACTTCTTCCATCTGTGTTCACAAATGAGAACCGAATGTTCCTTTCCTGATGCCATATCCAAGACCGGATAGGAGAAAACTCAAGGAATGGAAATCACTGCACTGCTGTCAAAGATAATTAAAAACTGGACCCCTTCAAAGCAGCAGGACCAGACGGAATCCAGCTATCCTCAAAAATGTTTCTGATAACTGTGCCATGCCTCTCGCCTGTATTTACACGGATCTCTGCAAGAAGGATATGTTCCAGCCGACTGGACATCTGCCCACATCGTACCGATCTACAAAAAGGGTCACGATCCAAGCATCCAACTACCGCCAAGAAGTATGACGGCAGTCGCAGGGAAGTATAGAAGCATTTTGAGATACAATTACTCGACCTGAAATTTAGTCTAATACGTGGTGTCACACATGGTTCCACAACAACAAGGCCTACAGGCCACTCTTTCCCACCCCAGTCTCATCATATCCCTGGAATGATCAACAAAGCTCATATATTGGAACACCAGTGATTTCCACATATCTAGACCTGGGCAAAGGCCTTCGATACGTACCACACCAAAGCTGTTGCACAAATCAATCACATGGCATCGAAGTGTAAAATTTTACTTGGATAGAATCATGGCTTGCTGGCGCAAACAGAAGGTAGCCACTCAAGGAGCAGAGTCAGGGTGGAAGAAAGTAACAGTTCAGTGGGCAAGGATCATTGGTGTGGACATCGTTTTCCTTCTATATATGAACAGATGGAGACGATCTTGCGCACAGCCACGAGTAGCAAGTGCAGATGATACCAAACTCCTCACCCAGTGTCCACAAATGAAGACATCAATCCATGCATGATGTAGAGCACTTACAGGAAGGGCAAAACCTGGCAAAATGAAGACATTTGCAGAAAAGCGATAATGTGATGCCTTTGGATTCAAGAATCGCATCATCTTATCATATGGCAACCAACATAACGAAACCGCCGAGGAGAAAGACTTCGGCATTCAAATCAACACATCTGAATGTCCTCACCCCATTTTCGCCCCGCCAAGAAGGAAATAGAGCCTGGTGATGATCAAACAGAAATTTTGCCTTCCGAAGCAAGAATCAGCCGGAAATTTCCAATCACTGGTTTCTTCCCCAACCGATTATGCATTCAGCATGGAACCCTTCTGGAAAAGACTGAATGCTGAGAAGGCCAAGCTAGAGCAAAAACTCATACCAGTCTTCAACAGTTATCGTACGAGCAGCGAGTACACCGACTTCATCTAACAACACTGAAAAAGAGACATGAAAGAGCCTATAAAACCAACTTGATATATAAATCCCAGAGGAACCCTTTCAAAGAACCATTTATCAGCACACCGAGGGCATTTCATAAAATTTGGGCCAATCCGATCAAGACTCGACTTAAGAAAAACTTCGTCATTCAGCGAGTGGTGGTAGCTGATGAACTCCAGAGTGCTTCCAAGCGCCCC
>JAMKCH010009098.1:0-29611 GCA_023653785.1 Ophioderma brevispina
GTAACTTTTTCAGTATCGGGATGTGCAGTCCCGAATTCCCGAACTTTGGACATGTACCACCTAACCTGATTTCATTATTTTCATTTCTCACAGTAGCCCTTAGACTAATTAAATCTCGAGACAATTTGCAAGGCGCGTGAACAAATTTGGCTAAAATTAGCTTCCTTACAAGGTAAAAATTACAGACTGCAGACTACCTCAGACGGAATATGCATCTCCTCTTCTCCACATATCGGCCTACAACTTTTCTGCTCTCCACACTCATCGACTTACCTGCCGCTCCGTGTTTTATAGCGTTTTCTACATACAGCACGTTGGTTGCACTTTCAATTAAAGAGCATTTCAGATTCTAACACCTTCAGTTTGTTTATATTTCACTATATCCTCAAGAAAAGGTACTTAATCCAGTTTTAACGTCGATCCGGACGGTGCCCCCATATAGGCCACTGTGTTGTCGTTTCTATCCGGATCCTAATTTGGCACCATACTTAGACATGATATCAGATATAATAAAATGGCCTTTTTTAAGAATTCTAACCTTTGATCAATTTGACAGGGCTGGTTGTGACACACGAGCTCTACAAATACAGTGCATCGAAAACATAAAAAAAATATGATTCTATTGCTACAATTAAAGTCGTCTTTTTTGTTTTCAAACTATAAACAAATACATTTTTGTCAATCTTATAATTATACGTTCGCAGCTCGGAATATAAACCACTCGTTCACCATTATTCATTCAGGGTTCTTTTGGGTGGATATTTTCCGAGAGTTGGTTGGAGTTTCTTGACATTTTTACGTTGACCTTCACGTTCACAGGCATCTCGCGCGCTTCCATCGTTTTATTGCGCATAGACGCATGCACGGCGCAGCTGCTAGTTTACGCGCGAGTCCCTTTCAGAACGCCACCAAAGCATTTTTTTGTTATGAATCCAACTTGGAACGTGGCCAGACTAGTGCGCGGAGCTAACATGTCCTAGCCTCCTTAACCTTACGAACCCCACACAAACAAAACGACACAATAGAACAAATAATTTGGGACACTCCCAAAAAAATTGGAGGGGAGACGGACTCAAAAATGCACCTGTACTAGCAAGCCCGGTCGTACACCCAGGTGGTATTTAGAGGGGGAATGTCCGTGACCACACCCCATCACCCACACGCGCCATAATCTTACCACCACCAGAGGACTGCCAAAATCGTGTACCGTCCACTTTTTGATAAAAGCTTACATTAGAGCTCGTGTTTTACAAACAATAGTTTTTTGATAGAAAGCTTTACAATCAGAATTTTCACAGGGACAACCTTTTATGTGAAATCTTCGTTGCCCTAAAGTGGAGAGCGGGACCCCGGTATTTATCTGGGCATCATGTGAGGTACAAAGTCTAAAACCTAGACAAAATATCATGATTACAGCTTGATTTGAGTCTGTTCCTAGTTCGGTAGACTTTCATATAGAAGTCCCATTGATGCAAATGAGGTAGTGCCATTCATTCCGTCAAGCACTACGCCAACAACGTTATAGAGCGCATGACTGATCAATTGTATACCTCATTGGCATCAATGGGACTTCTATATGAAACGTCTTGATCATGACCCCCCCTGTTTGGGCAGTGATTTGAGCCATGCGATTCTACATCTACATCTACAGGATTACTCTATAACGTCGACCGAAGTCGAATAACTAATCGAGAAAAAATGGACGCTGACCACGGTACGGTCAACCACAGTACGAAAAACTAGAATTTCGCGGTTTCTCGGCTTTCGCGCTCCTATATTCAAAGAATATAAGCTGTGGGCCGCCCCAGGACTTGACCATGGCACGTGACCTTGATCTCATCAACATATGAGGATCGCATGGTGCACCTATGACAAAAGTTTGGTTCCATTGAACTTCAACGTTTTCAATTTAGATCAATTTACATTTAAGCCCATTTTTCAACTTGAACCGCACATGACCTTTGAACTTCAACATGGACCTTTGACCTCATCAGGAAATGAGGGCGCCCATTGTGCATCTATGACAGAAGTTGGTTCCAATTGAAGTTACACTTTTCAATTGAGGTCAATTTAAAAAAAAACTAACAATTTGTAACACACATAAACACACACATCCCACACACACACACATACGCACGCACAACAGGATTGCAAGTGGTCTTCCAGTATAGCTGCGGCCACAATACATTTTGTTCAGAGCAGCTTTGAAGGACTCAATGTTACTTAAATCAAGGGAGATGATGGTAAACCCGTTCCAATCTAAAAATGTCCGGGATTAAAAGATGAATTTATAAGAGTTGGTGTTTGACTTCATGACGCTTCTTTTTTTTGCTAAATTTGGATAGGGATATATTAGCGAGTAATCGAAACTGGTTGGCGTTGAATATAAATCCGGCATTGGCCGCAATTTCCTGAGGATGGATATTACCATCATATGAGCCGTGTGGTTTTATCCGTGTTGAAGAGAATGACCATTCGCGTCTATTTCATGATGTCTTAACTGAGCCCTCTGTTCTTTTTGTAGTTGTTAGAACAAATCGTCTGCTGTCTTTGGAATCGCTTCGATGGTTGGAATTCGAGTCGTATGGGATCCCAGACAACACTTGCATAGTCAATAATTGGTCTCACTAATGTGAAGAACATTTGTTGCTTCACAGATGCGGACAGGGCCTGTTGGCATTTGGGCTGAGATACTGTTTGATAGGTTTAGTCCATTTAAGGTTGTGCGACAATTCGACGCCTAGATACGGGTGATGTTGTGACGTTTTCCAGTGTGTCCCCTGCCATTGTGTAAGCGCGTTCTATTGGTTCCGTTTGTGGTGATGCGGAGCACTTGCCACTTGCGGTGTTAAAGCGGACATTCTGACATCTCGAAGACCCATTTTTAAGTGTGTCGAGGTCCTTTTGCGCGGATGCTGGGTCGTCTTTTGATCTAATGACCGCGGTAGGAGTAAACACTCGTCTGCAATCAGCTTATTATTCGTGTCCTTATCAGATTGTGAAATTTCCCAAAAAAAAAGGGGGAGGCGGGAGGGGCGGGTCTATGTGTAATAAAATGAGAAACATGAGTGGACCAAGGACGGTTCTCTGCGGTACGTCAGATTTTACATGCACGGCTTTAGATGTTTCTCCATCAACGACAACTGCTGAGGATAGATGTAACCAGTTGAATATCCATTTCAAGGTGTACCACGTATTCCGTAAAAGTTCAAGTTTCTAACAGTCGCTGGGGTACCCGTGTCCAATCTTTCGGCGGAAATCTAATATAAGAGTGGCTGTTTGAAGCCCGTGGTCGAGATTTCGGGCAAGATCCTCGAGTTGATTAAAAAGTTGCGATCACAGGAAGGATTGGAAACGAAAATCGTGCTGGAATGAAGACAGGAGGCAAGACTTTTCCAGATGATTCATTATGTGTTTGACAAACAATAGGCTCAAGCAATTTACACGTGACAGAAGTTAGTGAAACAGGGCTGTAATTTTGGGTTACATTTTTTACCTTTTTGAATATAGCCGTTATGTTGGCTGTAAACCGGCTTGTTGTAGCTCCCCGGAAATGGAGGGAAAATATCTTTGATCTGACAGGTAGATGGTTCTTCACTAGGTCTTCTCAAACTTTGAGATGCAACGCCATCTGGCCCACTTGCTTTTTAACTTTTTTTAAACCCTCTTTAAAAAAACCAAAAAAGAAAAATTTTGGGGGGGGAAAATAGGAGGTCACCACCTATAGATGGAATATTAGTTACATCTTCATCAGTAAATACACTAGAGTATTGGTTACATAAAGCTCCAGCTTTACCTTGGCATCATGCACCTAGGTGATGGCTCAATATATAGTGTATCACACCTGAACCGTTTGTTCTAAGACCTGAGTAGCTCCAAAAATCTTTACCAACCAAATTACCACTGTGCTATCAAACAGTTCGATGATTTATTGCTAACATCCAAAAGACCCATTAGAGTAATCAGTTTTTGAATGATGCATCTCGCGTTGTACTTGCTTTCTGAGCTTTTTGAAACCTGTGGTGTTTCAATAGTACCATATGTCTTAGAGGAATTGATGCCCTGTGTTTTTTCTAATGAGTCTTTGATAGTAGGAGCATCCAGTGGGATATCCCATTTGTCCCTAATTGTTTTCTGAGGAACATTATTTTTCAAACATATAAAATTATTATGACATTTGATTTGAATCTTCCCAAATTTTCATTTGTTGATTTTGAGCCCACGCTTTCATCGTTGACAAAAGTGTCTTTAATGTTACGGCCTCGATCTTTAATTTGGTGATAATCCTTTTCTTAAATCGAAATACTTTGCGGGAGGTTTTTTTTTGCCTCCTCGGATGTACACTGATCTCTCCTGTTATAACAGAATGGTCACTCATTCCTGGAAGACGTGCACCATTACAACAATTCAGGGTAAGTTGTTAAGAGAAGGTCGAGGATGTTATCTAACCGAGTTGGCTCATGAACCTTTTGATAACAATTGCATGTTCCTCAACAATATCAAGGAATAATCGGTTTACTTTATATCCATATTGAGGATTTGGCTTTAATGAGTGAATTTTCCCAATCAATTACTTGGGAGTTTGCTCCATTTTCGGCAGTAAGCATAAGGGATTTTCAGTTCCTTTAAAGGATTACTGTCTAGGTCGGTAAACAATGAGCCTATGAAGAGAGGCTAGACCCAAACTTATACTAATATTACACCAAATAATTCAATTCAGCATCTACGTGAATAACTCAGCGTGGCTAACAATTTGTCAGAAATCGCAAGGAATACTCCCCACTTCAACATTCCGGTCTTTATGGGATATACTGTAGCCAGCCCCCCCCCCCCCCCCCCCCCCAAAAAGGAACTACCTCCTCAATTTGTGAAGAGTTATAAGATGCGATCTTTACCAAAAATGAGATCGGCTTATGGGTCTCAACAAGCTCGAAAAGTTCATGTTCTTATGTCGCTTTTCAAGGCTTCGACCGTTTACAAGCATAATGTTTGATGACTTAGTTGGATTTTTACTCACGGTCTCCTTTTTACCAGTCTTTATCGATTTCGGACTTGATGACATAGTGATTCACTGGGGAGAAATAGAGTGTAGAATCACGGGGATTCAAGGATTGAAAAACTGTTGACAAATTAGATCAGATAATGGAAACAGTGACGTGGAAAAATTTGGTAGTATGCATCGTTCACACACTACCAGTTTGATATACAAAACTGGCCTTGCTAACTTGGTCGTTTAAGGGGGCAACAATACCCATCACAATTTGTGTGGACATATTTACTCATTCTGACACTGAGAACATCATGACTAATCTTGAATATCATGATAGTCACATCACCATGAATTTGTGGGCCAGGGTTACGTTGGATGTCGCCTGACAACATCTAAAATAAGGTGAAACATATCTGTTTGATAGGGCTTTTGCAAGCGTTTGTACACCAGCTAACATATCTGTTCTTCTTTGTGGCATCCTATCGGTGTCCGTAGGAACGTTAGTACAAAGAGGCTTGCGGGCCGCCCACTAAAGGTTTTAACATTGTGATAAAATCACAATCAACTTGTACATTCCTTCACATTCGGAGTTCGACGTGATCGACCTAAATATCAACCATAAGATAGCTGCATTAAGCCGACTCAGAGATTTCCTTAGGAGGGCGCCCTCAATGTCCAAAAAAATCGTAATTTGTTTGGTGCATACCTCATGCTTGTCCATATACTAATCACTGTGTGAATTGCTAGTTTTAAATCGAATTCCTTCAATAGAATCACAACTTTGTAAAAATTCCGGATTCGGAATTTTTTGTTATACACAGTATCCTATGGGACGCTAACTACTACACATAAATTTTACTACTTGCATCAAAACGAACAATATCCGATTCCGCTCAAATTTCGTGAATTGTGTCCTTTTAGGTTTACTAATCTTTAAGTTCTAGTTGACTATTTTTCATTAATTACAAAAAAATTATATTTTCAAACTCTGAGTCCAGACGTTAAATGGAATTGTTTACTTTTCTACCGTCCATGTTACTTGATACTTCAGCAAGCGCGCCCCCCCCTATTTTTTTTTGCAAACCAAAGGGCGCCGGTCGCCTTGTAGATGTTAAAAAAAGACACGTGCCTTTTGTTGCGCACAGGGCCGGGCCCCTGTCTATCTAGGAAAATGACCTTTTGTGGGCGCCTTTGGCGACACAATTTGTAAAAATTTTTTAGGGCGTCGGCCCTCCCCCCCCCTCTCTTCAGGCTCTTCATAATTTCGAACCGGTGAAAACAAAAAATTTCGTCTACCCGGCGAGCCGAAGCGAGCCGGAAATTTTAAAAGCGAATAGTGAATGACGCCCCCCCCCACCATTGAGAATTCCTGGATCCGCCCCAGATGATGATAATCGCCGCACTACCAACCGGCAGGCTTGATAGCTCAATTGGTAGAGCGCCGTTTAGTAATAATAACGGATCCGGAGCCGGTGAAGCGCACATGGGTTTTTTCAAAACATTGTGTGCGCTGGCTATCTCAGAGAAATATTAATAATACAGTGTTTATTTTTTTTTCCGGTCAATTTCATGCTATTAACTTTTGGGTTATTCGATTTGGCGCCAATTTGAACTCACGCTAAAGGTTTGGAAATAACTCATCCAAATTTCGCAAAAATCGTTCAAAGCGATTAAAGAATAGAGCATTTCAATGCGCTTTATAATGTCGACCATTTTCCAGAAATGGTCATCAATAGGAATTTAGGAGCAGGTGCAATGGTGCTTACTTGTGCAAAGGAATTCGTTTTCGTTCGTTCAAATGTACAACAAATTGGCAATTTCTTTTTGTGGTTGGCGAATGAGATAAGCAATAGGCCGAGAATCGATATTGCGAATATTTCATGATTTTCCTTTTCCTCTCAAAATACTAGTTCTTCGTAGCAAATTAGTGCAGAAAGTGTTTCATAACAGTTTTTTACCGTGTAATGGTATGTAGGCTTTTCTATGGTACAAGCTGTTTCCTGCAAGCAGCGCTGTCAACAAGGGCAAATCATTGAATTTATCTCACCACATCTTTATTATAAAAAGTGAGTATGTATGACCATGGTAGGGCTCTATTTCCTTATGTTTTTAATCTTACCGTGGAATTTTTTTATTATCCTGAGAAGAAAATAAAAAAAAAAAGAAAAAATGAAAGAAAACAATACCAACAAAAACTATGTTTTCTGGTTCAATCGCATAAATCGTCAGAAGAAAGAAAGATGAATTAAACAAAAAGAACAAAAACCTTTAAATGACCCTATTACTTGCTGGTATCGTTTCTTTCTTTTCAATAAAAAGTAAGTCTACAGTATAGAATTATTTCCAGATTTATTAAAAACAGCAATAGTTCTGAGGGTTGTTTTCTGAAGGATTGTTCATATTATCATAGAATGCCCGATAATGTAAACTGAATAACCATAAACTGAAATACTGACAACATCATGGTGAAATGATGTCATTTGATCACACTCTTTGCGTTTATTACAAAAATGTTTGAATAAAAACTATTTTAAACCAAAATTAATTTAATTGCACAAAAATATGTAACCTTTTTGTCATGTAATTTTTTTTAAACCCAAAATTTGAAATTGAATGGCTGAAATGAAAC
This sequence comes from Ophioderma brevispina, assembly GCA_023653785.1. Lineage (NCBI taxonomy): Eukaryota > Metazoa > Echinodermata > Ophiuroidea > Amphilepidida > Ophiodermatidae > Ophioderma > Ophioderma brevispina. The sequence continues at coordinate 7,620 of JAMKCH010009098.1, forward strand.
CTAACTGGATTTTGTCTGAGACTATATATAGCCAATTTTTGGTAGGAAATTGAGATACCGGTGTATGAATACTAGTCAATCAGATTCATCACGAATTGAAAAATCTAAATTATATTGAAATGAAATAAGTACTAATTTGACCGGAAAACTTACTTGTTTTCAAGTTGATTGATTAATTAATTTTGTTTGTTCATGTTTTTTAATGTTTTTAATTATGTATGTATGTATTGCCCAATATTGCCCAATAAAATGAAAATGGGTATTTTTATTTTTCAAGATAGTCGATCACATGACGATTTCCATGGTCTCGTGCGCTGTGATTCGCGGAGGAACCAGGGACCTGAATACATATTTTTTTTTTTTCATAAGCATCTAATAAAGGGCTTTCCCAGAAATGGGGAATGCTTGGGGAATTCTTACACTCGAAATCCGAAAAAGTCAGCCTTGAAAACTGTAGAAGATCCCTGAAGGGGAACCCCCCTCCCAGAGATATGCATGAAGACAAAAATCCCCTTTTTTAACCAAATTTGATCATTTTAATTACAGATTTATCAAACAAATACTAACGTTGTTCCGTTATCAAAACGTTTTCAAAGCACGAATCTGAAAAAATGATTCGCAATATTGATTTTAATGAATCGTTTTAGAGCATCGCCACGGAGCGCAGGCCACTAAGTGGCAACCCCCGATCTCAAGGTCACACGTTTCAGGGCTTCGTCTTTCTACTTCCGCATTTATTTCGTTACGGTGATTCTAATATAACATAATTGGGCCTTTCTCTGTGTGGAAAAGCTTACAACAAATTTTACTCAAAGAATGAATTAACACTATTTCACCCTAACTACATTTTGCTATGAATTCGAGACTTAGAATGTTTGATCATTTCAGTAATTCAAATTATAACTAATTTCAAATTAAATTAAGGAACTGTTAAAAAATAATAAACACCGCTGAGGTAGCAAATGATTCATCAAAAATCGGAGTCATCACTGCAATGACATGCACTGCTGCTAGTACACGCAACACATTGAGAACACCATCTTGTGGAAAACCGGTGTCACTTCTCGCCGATTCATGTGTTAGGAAGAGGGGAAGTGATTGTTACGATCAACTTGGTTGTGTGATGTATGGTGAGAGATAACCAGCCCTGAACGGTAAGTATGACATGACTGATGGCAATGACGGTGACTGTAGTCATGGTAGTGTAGTCTCAGTCTGTGCGTGACACTGACGGACGGATTACATAAGTTTTGATTAGTCTTCATAATTTGGCTTTCCCGACGGGGTTTCAACGACGTTTTGCAATCTTGATATTATATGTATTTTGTCCTAGCATATTCCACTGGTATACGTATCATAATCATATTTGGGAAAGAATTTAGTATTAGTAGAGTATATATGGCATGAATTGTGGCATTTGATAAAAGCATGAATTTGGCACACAGTTTGGGCAGGTTCTAAGAAGGATTTTTTTGGCTATAGGGGGCATGCTGAATTTTTCGTGTAACAAAATGGCTGCCACTTTTCCAAATGGCTGCCAATTTCTGGTATTTTAGCTCTTTTTATGGACTAAATGTGTGTTGTTTGTTGTTTTTGGGCCTCCAAAACTTGAGTTGTAGCCCACAGTAATGCTAAAAGAAAATTTATTATGGGTAACTATAACAGAGTTATTTCCTGTAACCGAAATGGATGGCCATTTATCACACAATGCAACTCTTTTTTCAAATGGCTGCCATTCCTTATTTTACCAATTTTTCATCGACTGAATATCCATATTTTTTTTTCCACACGCATATTGTTTCTAGTTTTTGTTGGTCACGCAGCAGTGCCAAAATAGAACCTGTAAATAGGCAGGGCAGTCATACAAATTTGTTTGATTTTACTAATGGCAGACATTTAAGTTACACAGCATGCCAAACAACAACCTATAAATAGTCAATCAATACAAGTGCCAGACATTTTTAAAAAATGTCCCACCATTGTTTGTTTTATCTTTGCTTTGTAGACTGATAACCTCAAGACATATTAAGAATGGCTTTTTGACAACAAAAGCTTGTGAACATTTCCAAAACGGGGGAGGCTTTTCCACAGAGTATATTTGTTTTGTATGGGCGCTAATGATAACGGAGCATACACTAGTGCACAAGTACAGTTATACCCGTGAAAGGCTGCACACATGACAACATGGCAGACACTTAGTCTCTTTGCCCCCAGTGTTTTACATAATCCTATGCACGAGTCCCTGTTGGGGTACAATCTTATCATTTAATGTTAATTTTGGTGCAATTAATGTTTATATTCTGGAATGTATTGCTAATGCCAACAGCGTTGACAATTTTGTTGTAAAGTACCATGGTTTTGATATTATGAGCTGATTTCTGTACCGTACCCAAAGAGTCAATCATATTCTTCAGTAAGGTAGTTACCAAAATCTGCTAACTTCAGGTACATGCACACTCTTTTGGTATATCAATCATGATTACCCAGTGTTGCCACCCCGGGAGGGTTCTTATAGGGGTTTGGTTGGGTACCCATGCTCGTTCCAGTGGTTCTGAAGTGACCTCTAAACGGACCAGTTTTCAGTGGAAATATAAACCGCCCCACACGCGGACCAGTTTTGGACGAGTTCAGTGAAAATATACCTCTAACGGGACCATTTGGAGTGAAATTATAGCCCTTGCGGGACCTGTCTAAATACGGCGAATAAACGCCATACCTTTTCAAATCGTGCCAATATACAGAAAAATGAACAACTTGTACTATTGCATGTGAAAAATTACACACTCAGGGTTGTTTTGCTGATCGTTTATAGGTTACTTTTTTCCTCTTTGTCATAGGACCAGTCACAATCACAAACGAAATTGATGACCACCTAGCGGGGCTAGAACTCCCATTATTTTTGTGAATTTGATTTGCAGCTAGCCCCTCCTTTTTTGGAACGAGCATTGGTACCCGACCAAAATCCAAGACACCACCCCCCGGGTTGCAACGTCATCAGTGTCCGGGTCATGTGGACCTATTTTAAGATTGACATACAGAGCAATCTTCTATTTTTTGGCCATAAAAGTATACAGCACAGATTATTATTAAAACCATGAATATCAGTTTACTTAATAAAATTGATTATCCTTCATGTTCTTTCTGTATTGCTGATAATAAGCATATCTTCATAAGTTTTTTGGGGCATACTGAGTTCATATTATTAATAATAAGAACAATCTTAATCTTGATTATAGTGCCTAATGCAGAGGTCTCTAGATCGTCACATATTTAAAATAATAATAATAATATCATTATCAATGTACCAAACGACAAATACAAATTCAATAGATAAACTTCTAAACATTCTATGTGAAACATCATTACCAACTAATAGATACTTTAGAGAATATTTAAGTAGAAATTTCAAACATTATACGATGACCAATAGATAGAAGAAAAGATAACCCCGTTGGTCTTCCATACTAGACATATTATGGGGACACTTTCTGAATCAACGGCTGTAATGTGATGTACCCCCCCCCAGGCGACATTGGTAAAATCTTGATCTTTCCCTCCCCCGATTCAGATGCCTCAAACCCTACTAATCTGGTGAAAACCAACTAGCCTAACAGTCGGAGTGGAGGAAGTTAAAGAATAAGAACGACAAAGAAACGTTCACAATATCAGTATTAATGATCTCTGTTTAATTGGAGCTATTGCAGTTGGTAGATCCTGTTATGTTCTTCGAACAACGGATTATAATACAACGAGCAGCTGCATTTGAACTCACTGAACCGTGGTCACTTCTCTTTTTGGGAGACCATAGGGCCAGGAGTTGTAGGATCCAGCCTTGGATGTAAAAAAGGCATGGAACAATCCCCAGTGTGGCATTTTTTCATCAAGGTACTGTCAAAATTACGCAATTTTCCTTATCGAGTGCCAGGCAACCTTGCATAAGTTGTGTTAACATGATGTTCTTTCTTAGTGATGAGTCAAAGATGACGACAAGGTTCCGTGCTTCAGTTTTGCGATAAAAAAATGAATTGCCAATGATGGATTGCTGAGATTACTAGTCGATCTGTAAAGAAAGAGCGAAAGCACAACATTCTCTGTCGTCTTTGTAATAATATCATCCCACATATCAGCTTGTTGGATTACACATGAATCTGATACTGCAATGCTGATTCCAATCTTATTTATATGGCTGCCATCAACATCCCCCTGGGTGGAAAGACCCAATACGCTGTCCATCAGCGTAAACGACAGGACTCATTATCGCTGAGATAAGTCTATCACTGATTTACTAATTCTTCAATCACCTTTCCAAGAAATGGTATAGGGCTATTATTTGAGAGGATGGTGGTGTCCTGAGCTGGATTTTCTTCAGCTGCGGGATCACAGATGTATGGCATGCCCTCGAGAGCTTGAATAAATACATCGCTCCCGTGCAGGGAAAAAGTTTTTTAACTGGTAAGAGACATCTAACAAAAGTTTTAAAGACCTGGCATCTTCAGTAATCATGTAGACGCTACGCAGCTTCTTGATCTTGTTGCGGAAAAAATCTGCAAAACGCTTAGCAAGATCTTTTGGACATTTCGTGGGTACGTAGTGTATGTTTCACTCTAGAAGTTCAAGTGCATATCAATGACAGGTATATAAAATAGATCAATAAATTTAAATCTACAAAAATCATAGATCACTGGGGCAGCTCTAGCTGCCTGGACATAATCGGTTCTCCCTGAGTTGGTCCTATTTTTAGAAAACCGCGCGCCCTCATACGATCCAACTTGTCCATGATTGACCAAATTCAAAAATTGGTTGACTCAGAAAATTTGTATCTTTATTACCAGTCGTAAGTTATACCACAGACCCTGATAGGGTCTATGCAGACTGAGCCCAGTCTGTGAAAATCTTCGCTCCCCTGTCGACGTGTCCTTTCTTCTCACTTTTAAAGGCATCTGGATACCAAGGAACATGAGTATGGAGAACTACAAATTTTTTGACTTAACGATTGGAGCATGTTCATCACGGTTCTTAGATAAAGATTATATTCATTAACAAGAGAATTGCATTTAGCATCTAAAGGTAACCACAGAAGTGCACATCTATATCGGAGCAGAGATGTCTGCTTCTTGATGTTGCAAAATTTTTCAGTATGCATACAGGCTGCACTGAAGAGCTGCTTTCAAGCATTTCCTGTCATCTGCAGCCCTCCTTGCAACAACAACTTGAAGTTCTTGACATACTTTTTCAACTTCTGGAAGGGTTGTCCAGAGATTTCCCAATAATTCTTTTGATTTCTAGTCCCCATCCTCATTTCATGGACCATGGAAGCCCTCAGGAGATGCACTTCATCATTTGAACCAACAGTAACCGACAGTGAAGGTGGCGCTCTTGATAGTTCAGCGGACTGCTGCCTTCATTGAGGAAGAGCACTATATTATACATCACGACCAAAAAGTGCTATAGTTTGAATTGTTTGTACAGCATGACTAGTAAACTTCTGCTAAATGCCATATTCTGACATGTAGCTCTAAGACTGGTTGTTAGCCAGAACATTGCACTCAAGTTGGATCAAGATGGATCACTTTCAGTTTGAAAAAAAAATGCCTTTTAATTAAGTCTTGGGCAAACCACTGGGCAGGGTTTGCTTTTGTTGATTTTATTGTTTTTTTTTTTATGCGGTATTACAAAATACCTCTATCAACACAAGAAGTAAGGGATGATGAACATTATATCTACACGGTAAACCAATGAATACATCAGAGTTAAAGTGAAAAACCCTATTATATCAGAATAATCTAATACTGCTTTTTTTAATTAAAACCTATTCTTAAGGCACACCCTAACTGGTGAAGATTTGTGACTCTGATAAAACCAAAGGTACAGTTTACTATAAGAGAGTAATTAATGGCGGCCATCTTGAAAATGGCCACCACTGTCTGTCCCTGCAAACAGATTTGAAAATGCTACAAATAAAAACACTGTTTTCACTTTGATTGTAGGCAAAAAAAAGATTGTATACATATTATTTAATGCAAAGATGTAACAAAATAGCTGTATGGCGGCATTTTGGGAAAATGGCCGTCATTACTGCAATGGGATAAACCTGCAACTGGCCATTTGGTCGATAACTCTTTTTTTTAAAACATCCAATGGCATCAAATGCCATGCTTGAATGCATAAAAGCACTGTATTTATCAACTCAATCTCGAATTGAGAGAACAAATAGCAAGTAATGGCAGCCATTTTGAAAAATGGGCGCCATTTTAATCAGAGGACAAATCTGCGATGCCCCGATAGCTAAAAACCTTTCTTATGACATGCCCTAGACATGTGCCAAATTTCATGCTTTTTAATCACCAAGTGCACAATTACCCCAAAATATTGCACATATCTACTCTACTAATTGTGCCACCACCCTGAACTGTCTTGGCTGCCTCAACAACGCCAACAGAATAAACTTGCATGTTGAAGGATGTCATTGACGGGGTCATCGATGATTGGATGTCATGGATTAGTCCGTTCAGAACCAGACCTCGAGCGCGCAGCGCGAGGTCTGGGAAAAAAGTGTATTCAAAATGCTTTAGTATTTCATTACCGTACAAATGAATAGCCTGCGGAATTTTTTTTACCCGCAGCCTATCCCCCCCATTCCCCCTATATTTGACGCATTGGCCTCGAAATGGAATTCTATAAATCCTGAGACTATCCTGAGTCCGAATAATGCACCCTAATCACAGATTTTTACCTCTTTCATGTCGAAATCCAACGAATAAATTTGCTTCTCAAAGCCCTATGAAATGTCTCCAGTTCCAGTGCGAAGCAACAAACGCTGACGATAGTCCATCTAGAAGATAGCTTACGGTTACTCGCCCCTGACCTTGCATACTGAGCCGAGTAGCGCGACTTCGCCTCGGTGGCTGGTCACGGGGATGGAAACATGGGGAACGAGGTCCTCTGATGGACTATGCAAGAGCCATACGTTGGACCAGGCAATACGTTATTTACCAGAAAAGCCATGAGACCCGATAATTGGGCTTACGTGCATACTGTTGCAGGTGGAATCAAATTTAGATATAAAATATTTCATGCGAGTTGGGGGGAGTAGGGCAAATACGATTAAATTAAAACTTTCGTCAATTAGCAAATCATTGCTCACCCTCGTGCGCCTCGTGACGTATTTTTCAAGCGATGGTGAACCGGGTTGGAGATCCATAGGGGTCATGAATGTGGTGGCAAAATGCTGAATTCAGGGGCATTCGTCCCCTAATTATAAATGTGTGTCAAGTAAATCAGCAATCCAATGTGGAGCCAGGTACCAGGATTTACGGTCTGCGTTTCAGCTCCAGTCCACTCTTTGCTAAAGTGCTGTTGAGATACGTTCATGTGCAAAATTATTGCTATGGTGGTGTAGTGCTGCGTGATTCCCATCCTACACAGTTCATGTAAAAGCAAAACAGTCCAAAATGAGAGCCAAGCGTCACTATGCTAGGATGCATTGCGTGGTTCCCACTTAATGTTTTTTACTTGAAGTCCACGGCCCCCAAATTTCCAAATGTCCGAATTAATCGGTCCATTGGAATATTTGTGGTCTCAGACCACCTTCCAAATATTTGTATGCAGTACTACTAATCAGGACTATCAGTTTCCAAATACATGGGTGCTTAAGATTCCTGATTCCTTAAATTGTGCCTTTGGTAAACTAATAAATGCCCATTGCAATATTGGACTTTGGTTTTTCCACAAAAGGCGCTATTTTGAATGCTGCCTTTAGCAAAATAGTATGTCTTATAATTTGCTTTTGAGGTTTGGGAAACAGTATTTGGAGGTTGGAAAAAAATTTGCCTTCAGAGGCTTATACTTATGGGGTCTCAAGTGGACCTCATTTGTTACTCAATCTGAATTAATTGTGAAAATCCTGCCGTTCATTTGGACACAATAACATTTTTGGAAAGCTTATACTACAAGGATATCAGATATGGCCAAAAGAGAGACAATATTCATGGTGGGTAAAATTCCTTATGGTACGAACATCAGAAAAATACATATTTGCCATTTAATATACTTGGGCAATTTTTTTTCCAAAAATGTGCAGTCAAAACAGATGTGTATTTTGAAAGACATGGACAAAGGCCTCCAAAAAATAATAAGGTGATAATTAATGTTGTTGCTGTTTTGAACGATACCGGGTGGTCAATCACTTATATTTTTGACAAAAAATAATTTGAAGATTAACTTCCTTTATTCAAGTACTCTCCTATTTTCTTCAGAGAAAGTACATAGGATATGGTTTCTGTCCAATTTATGAGCAAATATTAAGTATACAGGGTGATCCATTATATTATACATGTTGATCAGGTATTATAAAGGGTCAATAGGCAATATTTAAAGTCACCCTGTAATTTACCATTTTGAGCAAAGATGACAAACCTATAATGTAAGATTACGTGTCAGGGGCCATTTCTTAATATACTAAGTGAAATTTGTATTCCCACAGCTACTAACCGTTTGACATTTACAACCTTCATACTGAAAATGCAAAAATAAACGGATCTACGGCTATTGAGCACATTTGATGTCTTCAAGGTCTTGAACCCTAAGAACAAGTGTATTGTTTTCATAAGCATCTCTATTCTATAACCCAAATTTAAATCATGCTTTAGTTGTACACTACATGTCACAACCCTTCTTGTTTGACTTGACATACTCATAAAAAACATGTCTCTAAACTCATGTGCCTCCATAACGAGGTCCACCCAAATGCCCACATTTTGGTTTAAGAATGACATTAGCATGAAATTAAATTATTAATTCTTCATCGGCTAAGTACCTTTTTTATATACTTGATCTAATGGTGGATTAAAAGTAAATAGAATTTATAAAGATAATGTAAAATGCAAGATAATCCAAGTTCTACCTCGTTTTTTGGGATAGATTTTAGTACAGAACAGCCGAACATTCCCAAAAGTGATCTACAAACTTTGTCCTAATTAACATCTAATTTACTAATTATTTAATTACTTAATGTTACCCTTAGTTTTTATCATGAGTTAATCTATCATTCAGTACAGGGTATGTGCATTTTGAGCCCCACAAGTGTTTTTCACTCCTCTACTCACATTATAGGCTACCCATTTTCACGCGTTTTGTGTGTAGGTCTATGGCTCCCCCCCCTCCCGCCGTATCCCCCGTTGACTTACTGAAGGTTTTTTGACCGTAACTCTCATAATACTAAGCCAATAGGGCTGAAAATCGTTTCATCTAAATATGCAGTGCGTGCTAGCACTAAAGTAGACATCAAATCTTTGAACAGAGTCAAATAGTTAAGAATTAAATGAAAAAAATGAAACTGAAAAAAGTGGAGTGTAACAGATCCCCCATTTTAAGGGTACCCAGTTTTGTGACATACGACCACTCGTATTTAGGTGATCTCCCTAGAGGAAATGCCCGGGTACTATGCATTGGCGCACATTCCGGCATTTCCTATCATGTAAAGAATGCCCACTGGCAAAATTGGCTAGGTCTGTATCCCAATCAGTAGGTATGGAGTGGCATTTTTTCCCCCAATAGGCCTAATTGTCTAGTTTTGGCCCTCATCGCAACAAAATAACCTTGAATTTGTGCTGTTCAGAATGTCTTTGGTGTTAAACTTAATTAAGAAAAATTAAGTTAGCAACTGAAAAAGGTAAATTCCCCAGAGGTGTAGAAAGAAAGAGAGGGGAAAGGGGGAAGTATTCTCAAACGGAGAGAAGATGGAAAAATGAGAAGGAAAAAAACGGTGGTAGAAGGAACCTCGCGACCTTCTTCCCTCCTTTTCTTTCCATTTTTTCTCTTTTTACCATCCTCTCTGTATCATAACCGTGTTATGCCTTCACCAACCAAACTTACCTGAAGTATAGCAAAAAAATGTCATAAACGTCACTCAACATGAGAATACTCAACTCGTGTAAAGGCCCATCACCCCAAGTTACCGCACCTGCAGTATCCCCTGCGATGGCACCATTCTACTATCCCTCAGTCCGACATCTGCACCGATCCAGCGTTGAGCAGGAGGAAACGAATCTACACTGTTGTCATCATCGTCAAACGTAACGGGTGACCACACCTCAAGGTCCGGTAATCCTCAAAGTCCCGTTCTAGAGCCTGTGCAATCGGAATGCAACACGACAGGGGAAGTTTCTTGTAGTGTCAACCACATTGGTGACCCTTGGTGCTCTTAAACACTTCTGTTTGGTCACCTAAACAAGGTGGAAAGATGGGCCCAAAACCGCAAGTCGATTCCGGCTCTAGGCTCCGCCCCTTGGAACCCCCACCGGGCTTCGCCCTCTGGACCCACTAGGGTAGGCCTTTGTGGCAATACACTCGCATATAATCTCCCCACGCAGAACAGAAATCGGAGCTCACCTCTTGTCTCTGCCTCCCCCCTCCTCCCCCTACTCTATCAATATTTAAGTATCTTTGTGACACTATATGCCACAGATAGATGTTGGTGTGTTAACAATGCACTTTCTCAAAATGCCCTGGCCCTGGGTACCGAGATGGCTGTGACTCTTGCCTACCTGATAGCCGGGAGTTGATCCTTTTTTTGCCTTATCTACCGGGCATATGCCAGGACTTGTTCATGGAGTTCAAGCATGTAAAAAAAGCCGGATTTTGGGTCGGGACAACGGAATTGCAAGTTTCTACAAAAACGATTAAATTGAAAGCCGCATAATCAAAAATGAATCGCCAATCGGGATTGACACATTGGATCCCGGCTAGCAAAGATCGGGACTTGGCCGTGGTTTGACTTACAAATGTTTCCAGCCTGCAGGTGCCCGTACTGGCCGGACATTCGGGGATTTACATTTCACAACAGCACCTGTGTGCAAGTACCTTGTGTGCAAGCTGGAATTCTCTATGTGTAACAAAAGAAGGACTTTTTTATAATAATTAATATCAGGGATCCCAATAACTCAACAGCTGCTGGAAATGGCGTTCCTATGAAATAGCTGGCAAATTTGCCACATAGTGCCTAGTCAAGCGCATCCATTACTGTTCTGTCGATTCATCCCACAATTTTCGTGAGGGGGCACTAATTTCATAATGACAGGCATAAATCTGGCGTTTTCAGTGAATTACCAAATCAGGATCCCTGATTCTCATTACAATTCCTTTTATTTACAAATATGTAATTTGGGTAGACTGTTCACATGTAATACTAGACAATTACAACTTCGAAGGTGCAGACATTTCAAATTTTTGACAAAAGGTTGTGGTGCTCTTAAACAAAATATGCATTGTTTTCACCTTAAAAGGACCGTTTTTTTTGCTTTATCTCTTTAAAAAGAAAGTTTTTGGAGGTGAAAATTTTCAGGATGAACAATGAAATAGACCATTGGTCTATGGACACAACTTTGGGTTAATCAGGGTAATCAGCCAATTGTGAACCAGCTAAGTGCACACACTTTACTTTCCCAAGGCTTTTTCTCCTTGTGTTTGGACCCATGCATGATGGCCTTGTTTTGAAACAGAACAAGTCTTTTAGGCATAAATAATGTTCCCTAATTCCAAATTGTTGAATTGAATTGTAAAGAAGCCCTGCAAATATAAATATTTACATGCCTCTAAGAGATCTGGTTGTTTGTTTGTTTTATTTACAGGACAGTATACAGCAATGGTGATCACCTCCACACTGTGCTGTCCACCCATTTCCGGAGACCATTCAAAACACACCACTGGGGTTGCATGAATTATAACCAACCTCTGGGATAATATGACAGCAGCTGAATTTGGAAGGCGATACAGACTGCCTTGTGGAAGTTCCACCAATTGGTCATTATCATTGCTCATATCTTACTATTGTGAGCTACACAACTTACAAACATCAGAGGGAGAATTCCAACACTTGTGTGTGTGTTTTATAGACCTACTGTAGGTGAAGTGGATGTGATAATGTTCTTCGTGATCAAGAGGCCACTGTAAATTTAACTGGGACACCTTTGAACTTTGACCCTCGACGGTGATATGTCGGATAGCAGAAATAACAATCGCGTGTTCTTCAGACCGAATACCATGGCAGGTGAGATCCTTGTTATTAAAAGTTCAGTTTTTGGTTGGGGAAATGGTACTCCCAGAGGGTGTTTTTGAATCAATTCCACAATGCAATGCAATGTGCCTAGGCCGTACCGTACTAAACACATGTCAGTACTTAGGGATAAAAGTTTATCAAGAATGTTTAAGAACCACAGCCTTCCATGCCATGCACAAAAAATCCCTTTTCTTCCCTAACCAAATCAACCACAAATAATACACAAAGAACCAAAACCCCTTCCTGAACCGCGGTCTTGCCATTGTTATTTTAGCAACCAGAGGCGACAATGTACTAGTGAGTACCTGATCGAGGCCCACTGGCCCATACTTAGACTATACAAGTCCAGGATCTATTTCCTGATTTAATACTACAATGGGACAACCTACCATGGAGATTAAGAAGTGTTTACTCCGCCCGCCACGAAAAACTCACCCTGTACGAGCATGTAGGATGAGAAACGTGGGTCTGATCGAGGCGAAATAAACTCATGTCAACACCATATTCCAAACTCCATCCTCCCGCTAAAAACACATTAACGTACGCTCCCTCGTACAACCAGCATGCTCGAAAGCTTTAACTTGAAAGAAACCACACACAATAGAAGCATTATGATTAACTTATGAGACCAATTTTTTGCCCGTTGGCCCATTATGACCAACCAACAAACCACCAACATGAACCCGCTAATAAAATTTCGGGGCGCGAGCACACTTGAAGTAATTTCTTTATATAGTTTCACATCCGAGCTCAACAGCTCAATTTGCAACTTACAACTGAAGCTCACAGCTTCAAATTAAGAAATATTTGACTATTACTAGTCATGCTCAACAGCTTCTCCCAAATGTGCCTGTAATTTCACACCTACTACTTATGCTAATGTTCAAGAAAGTTTTTGTGCAAAACCCCTAAATATTTACAGGCCAAGGTCTTGTGATACTGATAATACCTCTCACACTCTCCTTAACTAGCACATCCTTGCTACATCAGATTCCACCTCCCGTGCCGTTAAGATGCGATCAGAGACCCCTGCATTTGCCTGCTGCCGATCCCCTCCGCCACGAAAACTGTGGATACCAAACCTTGAAACATCACCAACAATGGGCTTTAAGCTGCACAAGATGATTCCTCTTGCCGAGTGTAGAATTGCTGGTTGTCCCTAAGTTTATACCCCTCTTTAGTTTTGGATAAACTCCGGAAAATGAATTGATCTGGTTGGACCTGCAACTACCCAAATTAAAATTACTAATTACTCTCACTGGACAGGTTGCAGAATACTATGCTTCTGATGAGAAATTACGACGCATCTATATACCTCAGTTTTACTGGGGATGGATAAACAGATTTACGACTTCATCAAGTAAAAGTCACATGATTGAAACGAATGTCGAGAGCTCGTGAAACGTGAAAACCAGCGTATGCTAACACCCCCATTGCTACATCCTAATGTTCATTAGATTACTAATGTGATATATCCCCTCAGGATATACAAGGAGACCAATTATTTTAATATGTCAGAAGTAATTGGCGCTTTTTTAATGCACAGGCTTTGGCAATTTTTTTCTCTTACAAGACCCTCATGAGCAACTTTTACTATGGATGAGGACTTGGATCATCGACCCCTGCAACTTTGTGCCCCACCCAATAGCCGCTACAGCTACATTGTAGAGGGTGCCGGCGAGCTGGCTGAATGACTCAAGTGGGTTAATATAATGCTATACCAAAGGGATCTGCTGGTAAAATGTTTTTTGTTATATCTTAGCGCCCTTCTGACCATTTATTCCATTGCAGAAGAATAACCGTTCACTTAGAGTCCGCCCTTGCATTAATTACTATACCAGGTACTCTTAGCCACTGCAATCAGTTCTGTATCACCGTTTCCATGATCTTCACTCCAAATACCACTATTGAAGATTACCTGCACATTCAAAGTGCAAATCAACAACAAATCAGCTCGTGATAAATATCTTAAAAAAAAAAAAAAAAAATAAATACACCTAAGTCCAATCTCTACTGTCCCCCCCAAATTTTACACTTCACCAATATTCCTGACAAACCCTCTCTCCCTCCTCGCCCTGTATGACTCGGCCTGTGATGCCAAGGGACTTCTAAATGTCAACTACCGCTCTAAGTGATTAAAACCATCTGGGAAGAGCAACGGCCAATATGGCGCAGAGTACCAACATGGGCATATCAAAGTACCTGTAACTTTCATTTCCTTCATGAATAAAATGACCCTGGGTATAATTGAAATTGGGCGGAACTACCCATTGTCTCGCCCGACCATTAATCGAGAAAGCACTCATGTCTTCGACCCAGGATTCCAATACCTGGAATTAGATCTGATGATCTTCCTTGTTGTAATATGAAGCAAAACGATCTACAGAGTGAGGTCCCCAAATACATCAAAATATTGAAAATTGATCCAAACCCTCAAGCGTCTCTGTCCAAAATCTAACTGAGCTTGTCTGCTCTGTCATTTTGAGACCCTTGGAACCCACCCATCTCCCACTGAATATTATTTTCCAAACATACTTCAATATTTTAAGCGCATTTCCTTCAAGTCTCACTCTTCATACTTCCCTGTAACTGCAATCTTCTCGACACACTGATTGTCTGTACACACTTAGTCCTTCGGCTGGACAATTCATGCACCATAGATTTAAGAACTAGTTCCACTGCTTGCAGTTCTCTCCAAGTGGAACTCTTTTGCATTTTCTTACAGATCCCACAATCCGTGAGCTATAGCCTTTCCAATATTTAAACATACCCACCGTCTCCTGATGAGCTGGCAGTCGATACACAAAAAAAGAAAACACAATCCTTGAACATACGGCCCTGGTACCAATAGTGGCTCTATTCATACTTTCGTACATTATCTTTTCCAAATTCAAGCCATTAATTGCTTTCATGAACAACCGAAATTGATAATCCCAAGCAATGTCTTGATTCAACAGTACCTGTGAGGCCTTGTCATAATCCGCGCCTATTGCCAGTAACCAAGTTTGCTAGACATAGATCTTACCTACTACATAGCAACATCCTGGCTGCTAATAAACTTGTCTGTTTAACTTCACAGGATGCCGTCTATTCCCGCCTGAATACTTTGGATACGCCTATCCGGAATAGAAAAAACTCCCTCTCACAGATCAATCAAAAACCCACCCACTCTAACTTTTGCACCGGCTCCCAAACACTCTTTTGCACATTCGGTACAAAACCTGATGATAAGGTGCGTGCTTATTTCCACGCTAATACGAACTGCTTCTGGAAAAGAACTAGCAAATCCCAACCCATCTCCAAAACCTACTTATTGGCTTTTGCCTTCCCCTCCCATTTTTTAACACAATGGCCTTACCACTTAGTAAAACTGTAGGCGCTGAGATAAAACTAAAGGCGCTGCTTTAACGCGAAAACTCATTAGTACATTACCGTCACGTGAGCGCAGAAAAACAGAAATATCCCTATAGATCAGGGCAAATATCTATGTGATGATACCACTCTTAAATCAATTTACATATAACCGCCGTTTTTGAAGACAATAACGCGCTGTCCTCATAGCTCATATTTACCTGAAACTTTGTATCCAACGTTGATTTACCTGTCTAAGGTCAAGAATTAACCTCTTCTTACCATTTGCCTGCACGGAAACAGTTAGCGGATTTACAACTTCCTTTCTTCTTACATACCTCCACTGTAGCCAGCTCCACCAATTCTGGTATCGCTTGAGAACGAAATCCTGGATCTAATCGCGAATATATTATTTCGAGACATCATAGATGGTGGTCTATTTAGAAAGTGGATAACATAGCCCAACCTGATCGAATTGCGAATAAATTCAGAGGCCCCAATACCTTTTGCCTTAACTCAAAACGCTCTCTTACCTGCCAGCTACTTTGATCCCTGGACCGCTTTTGTTCCTCATTATTCAAATAAGCGTTAACTATATAACGATTATCTACAAGTAAGCCTCAACAAAACTGTTATCATCAGATTCACATACATTAGTACACTTAACTCCTTTTGGCTGGTTTTGGTTGTGACGGTGCTTGCCCTCCGACTTGGAACAGTTGTTCGTCCAATGACTGAAGCTCCCGCACACGAAGCAGCCTCCAGATCTCCCACTCTGCCCTCTGTGGCACCAAGGAAGGTATTGGGGACAAAAAAATCAGTAGTAGAAACACTTCACTATCTCGCTTGACCTTCTTCGCTGGCTTGCCGTTGCCAGCCGCCGCCTTCTCTGCTGGAGCTGCCTGCCCGCTCTGTTTTCCGCTCTAGTGATTTTGCTGTCGTCATCATCGTCTGCTGCCAATTCATGCGACTCGTATTCCGACACTGTTGCCCGCGCGTACCACTACGAATCAGCCACTGTATCAACTTCTGTCTGGCTGCAACACTGTCTTTGCTTCTTTCAGCTTTCAAAGCAGCACCTGACCCTTCTGTTGTATTTCTAAAGCGGCTTTATCACTCGTCTATTATCTCCTGAAACATTAAACACACAAACAAGAACGGAATATTATAACCCTTACTAGCTTCAACTTACTCTAAACAAAGTTACTAAATCACTTCCACTGTAATTATAATAACTTCAACCCATAAACATCAAAACATGCATGAACCTACTTGCACCCATTTTATTTAAATAAAATAATAAACAACACATTAATCAAAGTAGACCTGCCTCTGGTGCATAACTGACTTGAAGTGAAACAACACCCACAGACACGCAATGACTGAACGTTACAAGTAACAGTCTGAATACCGCCCGTGAGAAAATCAATATGATTCTAATTCACACCCTGTTGTTCAAACCGAACATATTGGATATTTCGTCCCTACCACTTCAGACCACAAATAAATACACACAAACATCCTCTAAACACATGCGGTCTGGCCATGTGTTTATTTTTAGGCAACCAGAACCCCAAACCCATAACGCTATGAGGTTAAAGAAGGCGATTCGTGCAAACCTCTGAGTTTTACAAATTTTTACAAACCAAACTATAACACTTAGCTGACACGTTCTGGTTGAATTCAAAATTGTCCGTTGTGTTCCCTTCCCGTCTCCACTTCTTCTTAGCACTCTGCTTAATCTTGTCCTTCAACGATGCTACCGCCTTCTCCGAACTCTCAAAATTCTACTCTTTGTTTATCCTGCACAACGGGGTGCACTCCGTCTTCACATTCGCCAGTTTTTGGTCAACTCTGGCGACTCCAACCCGCTAACGAAGGCCTCAATAATGTTCTATGATCAGCCTGGTAGCCGGTGCTACCTTGTGCTGTTGCGAATAAGTATCATATCATAACTAATTGTGTGTATCTAGCTATGGAGTGGACGAGTAAATCAAAAGTAGACCTGCCTCTGGGCAGAACGGACGTGAAGTGAAACAACACCCACAGGAACGCAATGACTGTTACGTAACAAGTAAAAGTCTATACCGCCCCGTGAAGAAAATCAATGTTTCTAATTCACACCCGGTGTTCAACCGAACAATTGTGATTAAATTGAGTGGTAAAAGTCAAGGTTTTTATGTGTTAAAAAAGGATTTTTATGGGATAACCACACAGTGAAGGAATATTTCCAAAAACCAGTGCTTGTAGGATTTACTCAGTACCCCCTCTGAGGTTACACGAAGGTAGTACATGTAGGGATGGTCACTTGAGGAAGCCAATTTTAATGTATTTTATAATTTGGCAAACCTCTCACAACCCCCAAAAGTTGCAAGAGGGAACCTAAGATGGAAAAAATCAGCTAGATAAATCTTCCACTATATTGAGGAATTATGCTTAGGTTAAGATGCGTCAGAGGAAAAAAATCAGCCTAAAATATAATCTCCCAATTACATGTGCATTGAGGGATTATCTCCTGGGTCTGGTTAAAGTACTAAGTTAAAACAATCTTTGGCAGAGCGTGGCTTAGCGTTTAGGGTGCTTGCTTGTGCCGCAAATTTACCAAAAATTCCCACGTTTGAATCCCGGTGGGGACACTGCTGGATTTATTGGTACTATAAATTATGGATTTGGTATGTATAGACTAGCCATTGATTAATACAGAACAATGCTCTCCTCCATGGTTCATTGGAATTGGGCAAATGGGCCATGAAAGCATCCCGTCCTCGGAGGGGGCGTTAAGTCGTCGGTTCCTTTTTTTACAGAGATCACAACTTTCCGTACATCACAGCCAGTGTCAAATAGAGTGGGGTTGAAAACCCCTGACTGTTCCCAATCTGCCCAGCCTCAAAGCAGGCCATGTTAGGAGCATCCGTATCAATGAGATAACAAGCGGCCCCGATAAGCTTACTCGCTGAATAAATCCTGACACAACCACAAGCCATTACCAATGACTTGTGGATATGCTAAGAAGGAGGACAAACCCACTTTATTCTAACAAGACAACCCTTCACAACCTCTGAAAGCCCACTGAGCTCAAGTGGGTGCTTAAGACTGAAAGGTTGTCTTTGTTAAATTTAAGTGTTGTCCTTTAAATAACTTGTCCTAACTTGGTCCTTTTATTACTTGAGACACAAAGAACCCAAGAGTTAATTCCTTAGTGACAATACAAAGACAACAACTTTTCAATATCTGCATGAACTTATAGCTCCTGCGTGCATGAAGGGCCCCATATGGTAATAAACGTCAAACACTTCAACAATCTTCGGCCTTAAGTGTTGGAACACACTTTTTTTGGCCCTACTTCAAATGCCCCCCTCTCCCCTGGAGCAATGTTGAATCTGAAAATTTTGTTTCTTGGCCACCCCCTACAAGAACCCAACATTGATTGGTGGGGATAGGGAGGGGTGTATGGATGGTAATGCTCCACCAAGTTGATATGATTTCCTATATATCTCTTTAAAAAGAGCAAAAAGAGCAGTCGTGTTCCAAAAACATTTCGACCGAGATTGCATTTTGGCCTCTTGAGATGTTATTGGAATTCTTGTACAAAATGCCTCCTCTCCCGAACAGTGGACTGTGTCCAAAAATTTTTGGAAGTCTTACGTTGTCTTGGATTTACTATGTACAGGAGTCATCTCGCGATGTTCAATCAAACCATGCATAGATACAAAATTAGTATCACCCTGCAGAAATATCTGAAATATTGGGGTAACCAGATCATGTGTTGTAGTGTTATATGATGAAATGAATGAAATGTACTGGACATTAGAAATACATTCGCATAATTTAACCTTCTTGAAATGACCTTATTTTTTTTTTTTTAAAAATGGAATTTTGATGGAAAAAAAAAAGGAAGCATGTTGGAATTGAAAAAAAAAATCAAAATTCCATTGGACCCCCCAAATTCTTGTACTGTACAAATGTTCATTTTTAGTATAATTATACAAAATAATTTTTTAAATAGAATTTTTAGCTTTTCCATCTATGAATTCATCAGGGATGGTAGACTCTGGAAATGTCCATATTTCCAGAAATTTGGGCCATAATAAAAAAATTCTGGAAAGTAAAAAATTGTTCTTTTTTCAAAAAACTCTTTACTTTTTTTTGACGTTTATGGACTTGGATGATGTTTTTTCAGCCTATTTAAGCTTAACCACATTTTTTGTAAGTCAATATCCCTTTCAGCTCCTTCTGTTAGCCTTTTGTTTGGAACGGTTCCTGCCATAAACTTTTAGGCGTGTGTGTGCATGCGTTTGGTTGGCCGCTTGGGGGCAATTCCACCGTCATGGACGTTAACATTTTTGCCCACCTCTCTGTATTTCCCAAAATGTATTCGCAACATAACGTGAAAGCTAAGGAATTTATTTTATTTCGGTACTGATAGTTAACATACTAATGTTTAACAAGACCATCAAACATCTAGAAAGCTCCAGTTCATTAATAACAAGAAAATAGCTTCAGAATTCGGCGTCATGGACGTTACGAAAATGGACCAAGCTTTTTTTTGGACCCCAATTTTGACCAACACTTCTCCTGAAGTTGCAATCTCAAGTGTTCACATTATTCCTGTTTAGTATTTTAACTAGGTAACACTTTATTTAACTTTGAATTCAAATAAAGGAAAGCACCTTATCTATACTAAGAAATCTCTCCAAATGTATGTCATGGACGTACATTGGTTGTAAAATGTCATGGACGTTTTACATCAATTGAATTTTTAAACATTCGCTTCATCAAAATTGATAACCCATAGGATGTGCTTATGCATTGCTATTGACTTTGTTGATGCCATAAAAATATTTTTGGAAGTTTACATGATGTTTGAATAGTGGCATTATTTAAAATAACCATTTTGGGTCAAACATGGGTTACGAGGGCGCTTTTTCTATTTTTTTCACTACACGCTTTTGAAAAAAAAACCTGCTTTATTAACCAACACTAAAGATACCAAATATGTGACATGTCACTCAAATTGCGCATCTTATCTTTATTAGTTGCCTGTAACATTCCTTTGAATATTGCATGAAGGATGCAATTGAAAGCACAGGGTCATGCACTTTCCCCTGTACAAAGCAATGGAGTATTCCAAGAAATAAATTCAGGCCTAATCACAAACCTAAAGGTGATGAAGGTGAACAAAATTCTTGAGAAGATAAAAAGTATGATTATCTTTCCAGGTGTTACCTTGGAGGGCGTATTTTAAAAAGTTGCGAACATTGATGTAAAGCGCCCTCGTGCCCAAATTTGACCTAAAATTAAGGGGGCGTGGTCGGACACGGATCTGATCGATTGGGATTGGGATTTCCAACGGTAATTTTGTGGAACTGCTACGTGCATGTACTATGGCGTCTCGCGGTCCCAGTGACATTAAAAAATCATCTCTTAAACCTTTGTTCAAAAGGATCTTCGAATATCATATAAATTTAGAAAAAATTATGGTATCAAAATCCGTCGGGGTTGAGTGATTAACCCCGCTGCCAAATAGTTAATTTCCAATAACGGTCATTTAGTGAAATATCGTAAAAGGCCTAGTAGTAGTCTGGTGTTGTGTAACCGTCGATATGCGTAAGAGCGACCCCTCTGTTCAGTTTTGAACAGGATAGCACCCGGAGTAGTGGATGCCGTTTTGAACTTTGCCGTGTGTTAGGTTGGCATGTCCTACCCCCCCTGCCTTAAAATGGTCATTTTTAAGAATTATAATAATCAAAATGTCATGAAAACTTCAAGACAGATTCTGGACATCCAAAACCATTCATTTTAAAAAATTACCAGAAACAAACATCCCATACTACCAATTTACCGGGGTGGTGTTTAATGTGTTGTACATCCATGACGTAATGTCCATGACGCTCATTGCATATTTCTATTAGTATAATTATTTTTTTCCACGTGTTTATTATCTCCATAAGTACATCAAACATTCAATACATTGAATATGATTATAATTCAATGGAATGTAGTGTAGTTACAGGAAAAAATAGTATAAAACGTCATGAACGTTACATAAAGTCGTGAGAAAATCAGAAGTAAAAATTGAAACTCAAAGAGCACCCTCTATATAACTGCATTTGCTTTAAAAGTGTAGTATTTTAAAAATTACCTATCTTGGTTATTAGGTTAAGAAATGACTACATTTCCGTGGTAATTTCAGATGCCATGGACTGAAATATTGACAGCACCAATTTTAGTAAAAAAAATTGCAAAAATCTGTTGTTTGTACAACCATTTTTCCAAAAACCATAAAAAATAAGAAAAACCACTGATAAGGGTGTTTTACATCAGGGGGTACCTCGGCTGTAGCATTTTGTGGTGTGAAAATGAAGTGTCATGATTATTATATTCAATATTGGATGGTTTTGCATTGTAGGCAAGCCAAGAAGAAGATAATTCAAAATTTGGAGGCCGGCAATTCTTAGTGACAATTTTCTGGATTGATGCAAATGTTACATTTTTCGGAGAGGACAAGATTTTGACGGAAACATCATTCATTTCTTACATTGGGGTGAAAAAACAAAGTGCTTTGATTATTTTACAGTATTAATGT